>CM073779.1:16475736-16749243 GCA_037158775.1 Hetaerina titia
ACAAGAAAAATACTTAATCTTCTACTATTTTCCAAGCATATGCGAATCCTAATTGAGAAATAAAAGGATGCCAATAACAAAGGAAAATAAATAACACATTTTCCGGTCATATTATCTTCAATAGCACAAACTATTTGGATAGCATTAGAGTAGGGAGTTCATTAATTTATATCTGAAAAATACTGCCTTTTAAGTTACCACCTCTTGTTACACCAAAAAGTATTCCTAAAATGTTTAATATATTGTCAACAATTAATGGCCAAGCGTTTAAGATTGGATTGGGTGAACATCAAACTAAGCAAGACTACGTTTATAAAATTTGCGAGAGTAACGTTTAACCGACTCAATGCGCCTAACTTCATGACGATGCTTAAATGTACCTTAACTGGTAAATCAATCGGCCGAACATCAAGGGATCCGGGTTCATATCAGAGTATTGTTTTTAAGTGAATGATTTGGAACACTTTGATAATGTTGCATTATCGTAACTGTATCGTTGCATTTCATAGCCTCTCCTAACAAGACACTGCTTGACACATCAAGGCAGACGTCGCTGATCCTTGATATTTCGGCACAATTCCATCCTCCTCCTATACCTATTCTATTTCTACCCCCGACTCGCTTGCTTAAAGAACTCCCCCCTAAATGCGTCTCGAATATTGCAACGTAAATCGAAATGCTCTGAATCTGCCATTTAATCCCCTTTGAATTCTCCCAACTAGTCTTCTTCCTCCCACACCGTACGTATCACCTCTTAATATCTCAAAAGAGAAGATACTGTTCCCCCTTTTGTCGTTTCTGTTTAATTATGAAATATTGAACTGGCCATTCTTCTAACACGCTCCCCTTTCGTTTGACGCCATGTTGGTTAGTACCTAAAACGAAGACGACCAAATTAAAAGTTTTCTCCGCAATCAAACCGCTCAAGTTTTGACGCCATTTAAATAGAAACTTCAACACACAGGATAAACTTTCGTTTTTTAATATTTAAACAAGAACACACAATTCCCAGAACGCGCACTTCCTGAACTTCCTCATTATTTCTTCGTTCATTAACCGCTGTTTATGAGTGGAAAGTAAAATGCAAATTTTACGATTTAATAATTAATTTTTACAAGCGTTTGTAGTGAGTATTTCAATATGTTTTGCAGGGTGGAAAGGCAACAAAAATCATTTCTTGAACGAAATAATGAACCTAAGGAGTACAAGGGAAGGATAATAATTGGAAGCTTCCAGTTTTTAACTAAAAGGCCCTGGAAGAGAGGAAGGACTTTATTACTTCAGCATGCTCTCGTTGGATGATATGTGATATTCAGAAAGTTGTCCCTAATTAAATTGGCAGGGGAATATCCCAAGCCCAGGCTCAATTGTTTAGAGAGCCATGCTCCTCTATTACACTTGGAAATAATGTAAGCTTAAGTGTTTTTTCCTTAATATCATCTCTTATTTCCATTAGGGCATGGAGGGATAAAGATTACCGATTTAGATTAAATAGTAAATAATCCTAAACATTTCCAATGCTATCTAAATTCATTTTTCCTGGGTAAAATAAAAGACGAACGTATTTTAGCATTAAAATTAAAAGGATGTATTAAATGGTGTTTTAAAATTGAATAAGATATACACTCACGTTTTATAAATTCGTATGCACAAGGTAATTAAAATTCAAATATGTAACAATGCAAATGCATTTTACGGAAGCATATTAAGGAATTACGGAGGGGGGGAGAGAAAATCAGTTGAAACCATTGAAGTAAACGGCATGCTATTATAATTGTATGAATTTGTACTAATATATCAAATAAAATCCATTAACCCAAACATGGCAATGTATAAGAGGAAGACTACCATATGGATTAATAATAGGGCCAAATGGCATGTCGAAGTCGGCTGCTTCTTTTCCTTGATTAGCCGCATTCAGGATGCTTACTTTCCAGACTGATAATACATAACTGTTCTCTTTTGGAATTTATGCAGCCGTCATTTCGCCAAACGTTTCCTTCGTCACCCAAGGGGACAACGCGTTATTTCTTGTTTAACGTGGCCTTCCCCGGAATTCTTCATCACGGGCCCAGGGGACCTTGAAGCCTATATCACCCTGCTACACCCAATGAAGATTCCTCTCGACACATCACCGATCCAACAAAACCAAGGGTGTGTCGCCGTTGCGTGAAGCGTGAACAATGATTCATCCTCACCGATAAGGCACCAAGGGCCCTCAACATGTACTCGGCATTGCTCCCTCACTGGAGAAACCCTTAAATTATTCAAACGTATTTGCGTCAGTCAGTCACTGTTCTTGGAGATGATTATCTTAGAGAAATTAATCTTGAAAGCAACTCTACCAAATAGCAATATTGAACAGTGGCACATGTCATAATTTGACTGGAAAAATTTTCAGATAATTTCAAACGATTAAATCAAGTCAATAAATCATTAGCAAGTCCACTCTTAAAACTGGTCATCTTGATTTCTCTAAAACGAGAAAAGAAGTAGTCCACAAGGATCGATGGACAAAATGTGTCCATCATCAAACAAAATTTACAAAATTACTTCTTGCTCCAGGGCATATATATTGAACCCCTATACCCAGTATTAATATGTCAGCCCGATTCATGAGTCAGGGTTCGCAGGTATTGGTAGAAATTTGATTCGCTTGAGCGTAGTTTCAAAACTTTACTGGTAGAAAAAATTTAAAGCAATAGCTATTTTAAGATGTACTTTCAGCTTCGGGAATGTTAGGGAAAAGTACACTCTATTACATCAAATAAAAATTATGACCAGTTATTCTTTGTTAATATGAATGTACTTATTTATTGTCAATCATTCCCATTCTACCTCAACGTAACTACCGCTATGTATGAGGAGACGACGAAACGAAAATGGAGTATTCCGGCCACGTCTGTGGAATACTATAAAAGATTTTCTTTGACTCGTGTCACCATCGAAAAGCGGTATAAGAACGTTCGCGAAGCACTTATATCTTAGGCAAAGTCGGTTAGAAGCACTCTAAATCAGGCACTGCACAGAAGTCCCTTAAAATTACTGCGGAAAGGACTTGGATTTTTACGGATTTATTTTCAGTTGAAATGATTTGCCACCATAAAACACGTTAACAAAATAAACTGGCATTTTAAGAAGCTAAAAGCACTGAAAAATTAAGAGGAATGGTAAGCGAGAATTTTACATTTCGTAGGCATTGAATTTCACCTATGTACTCGCCCTATATACGAGGGTCATCCGGAAAGTAGTACCCGTTCGTGAAATAAAGACACAAAAGTAAATATTAACAAACATAAAAAATTTTATTTGAAAGAGGATACTTTAAACTACTTCTCAACATAATCTCCAAGCAAATTAGGGCATTTGTCATAACGTGTGACAAGTTTCTGTATTCCTGCTGCATAGTCCTTCGCCACCAGCTCATTGAGATACAGGGTCACTCCTTCTTTAAGTTCTTCATCGCTGTCAAATCTTTTTCCTGCCAAAAAGTCTTTAAGCTTTGTAAAGAGATGAAAATCTGAAGGGGCCAAGTCCGGGCTATACGGTGGATGGTCGAAAGTTTCCCATTTGAATTGCTGCAAAAGTTTTTGTGTTATCCCAGCTGCATGAGGCCTGGCATTGTGATGAACGAGAATGACACCAGTAGACAATAGACCTCGCCGCCGATTTTGTATTGCCCGCCGTAATTTCTTTAATGTTTCACAATACGCATTGGCATTATTAGTGTCTCCACGGGCCATAAAATCAATAAGCAATACACCTCGTCGATCCCAGAAAATGGTTGCCATGAGTTTCCTGGTGGACAGAACTGTCTTGAATTTTTTTGGTTTGTTTGGTGAATGAGCATGATGCCACTCCATTGACTGTCGTTTACTCTCAGGTGATGCATAACAAACCCATGTTTCGTCACCAGTAATTATGCGAGTCAAGAAAGAGTCTCCTTCATCAGAATAACGTCCCAAAAACGTCAGTGCTGCAGCCATACGCTTGGTTTTGTGCTCATCTGTAAGCATGCGAGGGACCCATCTTGCACAAATTTTTGCATAATGCAGATGGTGTTTAACAATTTCATGAACAATTGTTCGAGAAACATTGGGAAAATGCTCCCAGATGTCATCAATTGTGACGCGCCGATCGTTCCTCACGAATTCGTCAACTGAGCTCACCAGTTGGTCTGTAATGACAGACGGTCTCCCCGAACGATCATCGTCGTGTGTGTTCCCCCTCCCCATGTTGAAGTTGCGACACCACCGCCGAACAGACGACTCGTCCATTACATTGTCTCCATACACCTCCTTTAATTGGCGATGAATATCACATGGGCGAACGTTTCTTGCATTGAGGAATTTAATCACTGGCCTCACTTCACAACTGGCGGCGTTCTCAATTTTTTTAAACATTGTAAACAATCACAGAAACAACACAGGCAATGCTAGCGTCACGCAACTTGGCTAAGAGAAGGCAGACAAGCCACTGAAGCTATCTGACCTCGTCCAGCGGCTACTCGCGTTGTCAGCACTTCATGCGGCACGAACGGGTACTACTTTCCGGATGACCCTCGTATTATATAAGTATATTGCCTCCTATCACAACCAAGACTAAACCAGGATCATAACAATCATTTGCAAGAACAACTCCTGGATGCAACAATTTGAGTGTAAAAATCATTCACCTTGGCTGGGATGATTTGATGCTAATGATTTTTACTCTCATTTTGTTTGACCTTGTCAAATACAAAACGTTGATGGCTAGGCCTAGGCGCTCTGCCATATGCTTCCAGTAATGAATTTAAAAGTGTGCAAATTCAATTGCCCTTTTGTCTTCTGTGAAGATTTAGCTAATGGATGATAAATTATTATGCTGTTGTACATCCTAGATGAACGAGGGAATAAGATCTAGCGCAGAAAATGTGATGAAGAAAGAAACACGGGAATAAAAAGGTAAGGGTACGGGGTATAAGCACCATGCTGATTTGCCAAGATATATCAAAGAAGGCATCCAAAGACTTAAGGCCATACTTTCACTTATTTTTATTATATTAAGTATTCAGATACGTCCTCTAATAAATTCCTCTTCCCTAGTGGGATATATTAGGACTAGATAGAATTAAGTGTTGGGACATCAACGAAAATGAAGGTTTACTTGTAGTGAACCATTGAGCAGAGTCTTTGCTACAATCTAGAAAATATGCAATATAATTAGATTATTTAAAGAAAATGAACATAAGCAGATACACTGCACTGGAAAATTACGTATTACCTTCGTATATGGTAATAAATGCTGACCCAGGGTCAGGCCCTGGGTGCACGAACGTACTCTTTACCATGCCAGGAATTAAACTATATAAAAAGAATTGCATTAAAACAATGTAAACAGTGAAAGCGTATTAATTTATACAAAAATAAAAACTGGTAAGCATGAATTTTACATTTTGTAGGCATGAATATGCGCCTGCTACGCCCTAAATAACAATGACTTCTTACACAACCACCAACTAAGCCAGAATCGCAAAAACTATTTGCAAAGCTACCCTTGGATATTTATCTCTTGACAAAACTTTTATATTACCATGTCTATTATAAAGGTAATGGCTGGAACTCGGTCCTGTGCCATACTATATGCTTCCGACGATTGAAAAGTGGGAAAATTCAAGAATTGTAATTCTTTCAGTGCAGATTAAGGCGGTAGATGATGAATTACAATACGGTTTTCCGTCTTGGAAGAACGAGGGGACTGCGACTCGGAAGGAACGGTTTACCACGGAAGGAAGAACCACGGAGGAATAAATAGGTAAAGGTGTGGGGTATGAGTACCATTCTGAAATGGGGTGAATAATATTCAAAAGTATCAAACGGATAAGATAATATATTCCTTAGTACAATTAAATATCTCGTTATTTCTTCCTCTTCAAAATTACCGTTATGGTAGGTTTAGTTTGAGTCTATTCGGCTTTGATTTACATACCATTTGTTTTGTTTTGCAATATGTTTTCATAAAATCATACCAAACCGAAACAGTAAGTTAACCAAGGAAGAGTCCCCTTTCCCTGAACTGCCGCTAAGAACATTTACACTAAGGGTATGTCGAGCCGATTGCTCGAATTTTGGCTGTGGCCCATCAGAGTGGCCTGCCCGTAGTCCAGCTGGGTTGTAATCTTGAGAATCCGGTGGTAAAGCGTGCTGGGCACTAAGCTGCCGTGAGATACCATGGTTTAAAAGGAAAACAGAAATTAATTTAGTGTTGTGCGTGTCACGGTTGTGCGTGTCATAGGGGGAATAAGTAGCGGGTTTTACTGAATTTTACAGACCCCTTCATGGCACGCCTAAGGTGTGTGGTAGGGGGTGAACACACACGAGGCTAATTTTCATCCCAATATTTTTTACCTTTACCATGGTCGGAAAGGAAAGAAACAAGGATATTTTGTGTAGCCACTTTGCTGCCCAAGAAGAAAGTTCACCATTTTTAAATCTACACAAATGAACCAGCGATGTTCCTGGTATTTTATCTTCTGTAAGACCAATGCTATTGTATCGTATTCTTCTTTCATTTTAATTGAATGAGCGATTGGCATTGCGCCAAACCTGTTACCATTGTGAAGAAGTACACATTTTAAACTACGCTTGGAGCTATCAATAAACAAACGCCAATCACTAGCATCATATTGTGATAGTAGTCCCATTTTTTCCAAAAGACCCTTAAGGTCTAAACAAAATGTAGGTTTGTCTTCTTGAGTAAAGAAGGGTAGCATATCCTTTTCCCTTGTGCGATAAAAACTTATTTTAGTACCGGGTTGCAGTAAATTATTTTCATGCAGTCTTGATGCTAGTAGTTCGGATGCTTCCTTCGATAAGTTCAGTTCTCTAGCAAGATCGCTTAGTTCATCTTGATTAAATAGTTGAGGAATTGTTGATACCTCCTCGTAGTCACTGCCACTATCGTCAATAGAATGAGAAATGTTTTCAAATAACTCAAATTCTTCCTTAGATATATCTGGTAACGTCTGAAATATTGAGATCGGTATTTCTTCTGAATGGGGTACCGGGTGTCTAGCTGAAGGCAAATCTGGATATGTCCACTTGTGGCGATTTTTTCGATTAATTCCCGAAACATTTACTATGCAAAAAAACAGTCGTCAATATGGTTCACAGGTTCTCTCCACACCATTGGCACACCAAATTTTAGACTTTTCCTTTGTCCTGTTGTCCATTGCCGCAGATGTTCAGTACATGTTTTACACACAAAATGCGGTGCCCATGTTTTATCTTGGTCACCAAGCTTAACACCAAAATATCCCAAGTATGCACGTTTCACAAAGTCTGTAATATTTTTCCTATTTTCTTTTACCATATATCCCCCACAAACGTAACAAAACACATCAGGATCATTAACACAGCATCTTCGACTTGAGCTCATTTTTAGATGATGTTTTACAAAAAGTTACACTTTGAAGTAAAGTCCGTCCACCTGCTCCGAATAGCCAAGGGCAACTAATGAAACAAAAATGGCTGTCAAGAGAACAGAAAACGTGGATGCCATCTAACGGATACCTTATGAACTAATTTCGCCATCTGTTACCGAAGTCGATACAAACGATTTTTGTTTTTTAATCTCATTGACCTACAATATAGAAATATACATAAAACTTATTGACAGTTTATTGAAAATAAAAGGAACACCGCAGTGGTTATAAATTAGTATACTTATAGATTTATTTAACTTTGAAAATTATTTTCCGGAATATATCAAATATTAAAACAACTAATCGTAAGATGTGCCATATCTAAAAAAGTAGAGCTGTTAAATAAAAACGGATTTCATATTTGGATTCAGCTCTACAAATATAGTTAAAACCAACACAAAGATTCCCGGCACCAAAAAAAAAATTTTTTTTGTAGGCCTGTGCTGTCAATCGACGATCACATCGCAGTTTTTGTTCCACTTGCGAAACAATTTCATCGGTCAGAATACTGGGCCTACCACTTCGCTCTTCGTCATGGACATTTGTTCGTCCATTTTCAAAATCACAGCACCATTGTCTAACCTTTCCTTCACTCATAACTGTAGGTTTATAAACTAGGCATAATTCCCGATGAATTTCAGCAGCCGACAATCCTTTTGCATACAAGAATCGTATGACAGAACGCACTTCACAGCTGGCGGGATCAACGATTGTCGCGGACATTGTTGTTTGCATGCACGGACAAGCAAATGACTTCTGAAACAAAAAAAATGCTGCTATAGCTTCTCAATGAATCAGTAGATGGCGCTGCAGGAGCAAAACCGTGTTCTGAAGCGCCAATATTTAAATATAAGCAAACGGTACTTACTTTAAGAATACGCCTCGTATGTCAAATGTTGAAAGACTCCAGACTTGGCGTCGTTTGAATTCGAATTGAGTTGGAGTTTATTTGTAGACTGGAAACACACTTACCTAAATCATACACTCAATCAAAAAGGGTATTGTGCTAGATGTCTGCATATCACATGAGTCACTAAAATGTACTTTTTCATTCGAGTGGCCGTTTATTAACAATTTTACGAAAAACTTCACTCACCCGTGCTGAAGCTGTCCTGTATCTCTCTTTTGATGATAAGGATTTAGGTAAAATAGGCAAAGAAGGCGCCCTCCTCAGCTTGAAAGATCATTCACACTAAAAACCTTCTCACTAAACGGATTTCACATTTGGCGGGATTTCCAATTATATCATGCATTTTGACTGGCTACCGCAAAATAGCGAAAAAACGACGCTGTCTTCCACCAAAGAGGCGTAATGCCCTACTGTCGGTCTACACACAGTAGGGCAGTTCGCGCCCCACCACTTCTTCGCTCGCTTCGGCCGAGATGAGCATTTAAGAGTGATACAAAACAATGGGTGTTACTCATAAAACCTTTTGTTCGGTATACGCTAAAGAACAATACTTGTATGCGGGTTTGCCCGGAAGAAGCAATGTTTGTTGGGAAAGATTGCAGGGAAATGTAAGGAAAAAGTGAGAGCGAGATGTTTTTTCTCGAACAACGTTGCGATTTTTCGGCCAGACGTGTGTGCTTTCTGACTTTGGAACGTTTTTTAACTTTTCCGTTTCACTACCTATGTTTCAACAGATATTTTGTAAATTGACTTGGAATTAAGTTGTTCATTGCTGAGCTTGTGATGTCGAGTGATTCCACGTACCCCACTTCGTATGGTTAAATAAGAAGTTCCTAATCTAACCGTAAATTCTCGTTAATAAGATATATATGTATATATATATATACATGCTTTCCATAATCGTTTAGTTTTTTGCATTAATTTATTGTGAAGGATCTCGTCGAAGGCTTTCTTGAAACGTTTGACATTTGGGTTCGACAACCACCATGCATTTCACAGTTATTATCCATTCATAGAAATCTTTCTTCATTACGGTCAGTTGATGGCTAGTTTTGTTCAAACTCCTCATTTTCACATAATTGTCTCTGTATTCAATTCTCGGGGTGAGATGAGACCATATGTCCGTTCATTGACCTGGCCAGTTTTCTTCCTTAGCCAGTTGACACTGCTCGTTAATCAGTGAATTTTTCACGACCTGCGCCAACGATGAAATACGTTCAGTTGATAGATGATGAATGGAATTCATTCATGCGAAGAAAAATCAAATGCCGTAACTCGTTTTTCCGTGTTCAGTTGACCAACTAAATTGCGGGAGATCTCTCGTCAGGAATTTCTCATTATGGGATTACAAGACACGAATAAGCTCAAGTCGTGGTCGATTAATTGTAGTTTGGAGACAATGCTACTTATTTATTTTTTCGGCTCTAAAATATCTACTCTTGTAAGTGCTCCAGTGTGTATTACTAATATAAAAATAAAAGTTTTATGTCAGACGAAACATTCACACATTATTTCAAGGATTCAATGCCGTTAAAGAGCCAGTTTCATCACGACGCTCGTTGCCATATTCAAGCAGGTTTCTTCATGTTATTTTAAAATTCTCGTCAGTAATACATATTTGTGAATGATTATTTCCGAAGAGGTTTTTGTAAGTTCTCAGGATACTAAACTAACACTTAAGTGTTTGGTAATGTGCTCTCCATTTTACATTGTTGCACGCAGACAACAGGCGGTTTTATGATGATCTTTATAATGAGAAACTATAACACTCTAAAGTGGCCATTTTGGCGTTCAACGTCATCATCAGGTAATGATTCTTAGAGACATCGATCTTTGTGCATGATACCCTCGGGTAGGAAGGTATGGTTGGTTAGAAGGGGGAGAATTTCGAGCGAAAGGTTCGACCTCCATTATCGGTGATGTTAGTAAAACACGCCGGTATAGATTCATTTAAAGTGAAAATAAAACCCTCTTTTCCTTCATAGTTTTCTTTTTCAAAATGAGCCACCTCTTTTCATATTCTTAATATACTTTTGGGACAATCCTTTTTAGATTAATTGAACCTTACCATTTTTGAAGAACGAAGCTTATGCAATGTTCACTAACCAAATAAATTATACATATATTATAAATTGAAAACATGGACTACAACCTTGTCGTGGTGGAAGGGCCTGTGTATTCCGATGACCCCTAGAGCTGTGCTGGCGGGAGTAATAATAATTGCTCCTGGAAGGGTCACCCATGCCAGATAGGTCGAAGGTTAGGAGCCAGACGAAAGGTAGTCCACGCAGCGTCTGTACCTCAGTGAGGCGCCTGCAAAGGCGTCTGACCCCAGTGGGGCGGCCATTAAGTGATGGTGTCACGTTAAAAACACTATTGAGGAAGGCCACTGGAAACCACCTCAATTATCATTCCCAAGAAAATAATGATGGACGCAAAACAGAAATTGAGTCCTGGCAACTGCGGGACTCGGCCCAAGGGGCCGTGTGTCGTGCCCGAGAGCGGGGGAGGCAAGGCTTCCGCGGTCGTCATCCCACGAAATCCTTGCGGGGGAGAAATAACAGCAGCAGGACAGAAGACGCAGAAGAAGGCGAAAGTAGTTAGAATAGGAACCTGGAACGTCAGGACAATGTTGAGGAGAGGCAAATTAGAAAATATTATGGGAGAGATGGAAAGAGGTAACATAGATGTTTTAGGCCTCTGCGAGGTGAGATGGAAGGATAGCGGGGATTACTGGAGTGACAATTATAGAGTGATATACAGCTGCGGGGACGAGAGCCAACGAGGGGTTGCCGTAATATGAAATAAAGGGGTAGGAAGAAGCGTAGTCAACATAGAGCAAGCAACAGATAAAATTTTACTCGTAGAGATTAAAGCAGAGCCGACGAACTTGGTCATTGTTCAGGTATACATGCCACCGAGCAACCACAAGGAGGAAGAAGTCGATAGGATGTACGATGAGTTAGAGGATATCATCGCGTGTGTTCCTGCAGGGAAACATTTGATAGTGATGGGGGATTGGAATGCGACGGTAGGCGAAGGAAGAGAGGTGGTGAGGTGGGGACTATGGGTTAGGCACGAGGAATGAACGCGGGGAGAAAGCGATTGAATTCTGCAAGAGACAGGGGTTATTCATCACCAACACATGGTTTAGACATCAAAAAAGGTGTAGGTATACATGGAAAATGCCAGGTGACTCAGAAAGGTATCAGATTATATTATGGTTAGGCACAGGTTTAGGAACAGTGTGATAAATTCGCACAATTTCCCAGGAGCGGATGCGGACTCTGACCACAATTTAGTTGTTATGAAATGTAACATCCGTTTCAAAAAGATAAGGCAAGGGCGGCGGGTAAGGAAATGGAACGTAGAAGCATTAAATGGATTAACGAGGAAGGAGTATCAGCAGGCTGTAGAGAAAATAATGGATGACGGTAAAGAACTGAGTACAATCGAAGAAAAATGGGAATGTATCAAGCAAGGGATATCGGAAGCAGCAAAAGACACTATAGGAACCATAACCGGGAAAAGAATAAGGAAAGCATGGATCACGGATGAGATGATTGCAAAGATGGATGAGAGAAGAAGATGGAGGAATGTAAACACAGAGTTAGGCAAAATGAAGTACAAAGAGTTAAACAATAAATTGTGAAGGGCCACAAATAAAGTAAAAGAAGAATGGTGGAAAACGAAATGCGAGGATATGGAAAGTTTACAGAAGAAGGGTGAAATTGGTGCTCTATACAGCAAAGTTAAGTTTATATCAAGAAGTAATAAGGCAAGATCTGTGCTAACGGTTAAAGATAAGTGGGGGAAGATAATAGTTGAACCAGGAAAAATCCAAGAGAGATAGAAGGAATATATAGAAACACTGTATGATAAAGAACTTAGGCCGACAAGGTTAGACAGAGAAAAGGAACATGACGTAGAAGAAGATAGCTTAGGCCCAGGCATACTCGACGAAATAGAAAGGGCAATAAAGGCGATGAAAGCAAATGAAGCCGTGGGGGTGGACAACATACCTGTACAACTGTTGAAATGTTTAGGAAAATGCGGGAAGAAGGCCCTATATGGACTGATTCGTAGTATCTATGAGAAAGGAATCTGACCGGAAGATTTTGTGAGATCGGTGTTAGTTCCTATTCCAAAAAAGACAAAGGCTATATCATGTGAGGATTACAGAACGATAAGTTTGATATCCCACGCAGCTAAAGTTATTCTCAGGATCATCAACAAAAGGATAGAGAGTAAGGCAAATGATTACTTAGGGGATGATCAGTTTGGGTTTAGGAAGGGAAGAGGCACGCGTGATGCCATTGCAGTAATGAGATCACTAATTGAGAGGAATATAGAATAAAACCAGGACGTTTTTGCCTGTTTTGTAGATTTCGAAAAAGCGTTTGATAGAGTAAATTGGGAAAAATTAATGCGTGTATTGCAGAAAATAGGAATGGATTGGAGGGACAGGAGACTGATCCGCAACCTGTACATGTCTCTGACTGCTCAGGTGCGAGTGGGGAACGGAGAGTCCGGATGGGCAGTGTTAGGAAGAGGTGTAAGGCAGGGTTGCCCATTGTCACCGGTACTGTTCAACGTATATGTAGATGAAATGATTAAAGAGGCATGGGAAGAACTGGAGGTAGGAATGAAAGTCGGAGGGGAATTCGTAAAATCGGTTAGGTTTGCTGATGACCAAGCATTAGTGGCTCAGTCGGCCAAGGGGTTGCAAGCATTGCTGAGTGAATTAGAGATTCAGTGCGATAAATATGGGATGAGAATCAACATTAATAAAACAAAGGTTATGCGATTTTCCAGAAAGAAAAAGGCTAAGCTAAATATTAAAATAGGAGGGGAAAAAATAGAGCAGGTTGAGCAATTTACATATCTCGGAAGTGTTTTGGACCAATACGGTCAAAGTGGTAGGGACGTAAGGAGAAGAATTGCGCTAGGCAAGGAGGCTTTCTCAAGGAGGAGGGAGTTGACGGGGACGTTGAGTAGGGATGTCAAGACAAGACTCGTAAAAACTCTGATATGGAGCGTAGCTATGTACGGCGCGGAAACGTGGTCGCTGAAGCAGGAGGATAGACGTAGATTGGAGGCTTTTGAAATGTGGGTGTGGAGAAGAATGGAGAAGGTGAAATGGACCGAAAGGAAAACAAATGAGGAAGTACTAGAGATGGTGGGAGAGGAGAGGGGTTTGTTGAGAGAAATCCTATGGAGGCAGGAAAAATGGATGAAAGGCGTATTGAGCGCTAGTGGAATGTTGAAGAGGGTAATAGAGGGGAGAATGTTGGGCAAGTGAGGTAAGGGTAGGAACAGGATAGGGATGTTGGACGCGATGAAGGGAGGAAAGAAGTACACCGAGATGAAGAGGGACCTGGTATAGATTAGTTTGCTAGGTGGGGAGTCACAAAATGTTTATTTGATAGTTGTGTCCATCCAAAAACCTACCTTAACCGATAGATTACCTAATAATAATAATAAAGAATGATTAATTAGATATGATAATCACTAAATCAACATACTTTAATGCTAAGCAAATAAAATATTAAATTTCATCAGAAAATATTTAACGAGGTACTAAAGGTTATGCCTAATTAGAAAAATATATACACGTATAAATGAGGCAGAGTTGGATTCTGGAAAATAAAATTACGTGAGAATCAAATTTTATATTATATTTCAAATAAAATTTACTTGGTCTACTTCTTAGAATAGAAAGACTGTTCTCCCGAAGCTTATTTCAGCAAAGTCTCTTTACGTGTTAGGGGGTAGGACAGGAGGGTAGGGCAATGATAAGAACGGGGTAAGATGCAATGTAGGGGTACACAGAGATGAAGAGGGACCTGATATAGGTTAGTTTGCTAGGTGGGGAGTCACAAAATATTTATTTGATAGTGGCGTCCATCCAAAAACCGGTAGATTACCTAATAATATAATAAATTGAAAAGAAATATTAAGTATAGTAGGCTACAAAACTCAAATATACTGGAAATTTTCTCACAAAAAGGAGAAAAGTTTTCAGCGAGAAATGTAGAAAGTGACAATTATGATGATGGGGCAAAGTAATTATGTTAACTTGAGTAAAAATAATAATTTTTCGTATTCAACTCGTAAATGCGTATAAATCTACATATACCATCCACCTCAAGGGCGTGTGGCGGGGGATTTTATGGCACCACCCGAAATTGAGTAAGACAACTGCAGGCATAAGTTACAAATTTATACAATCCACAAACTAAACATGGTGCACATTCATGGAAAACCCTTACGCACCTAACCCCGCACGCATGCTAACACACAAACTACCAACAAATATACACATGCAGCTGAATTCATTGCAATGTTTCATTTTTTCGGACATGTACATTTAAGGTTTTCAATATTTCTAAAGTGATCTCTGTTTCTTACTATTACCATTTCTGATTGTTCGGGGAAAGAATGAGTATTTGAATTTTTCTGTACTGGAATCTATCTTCCTTTTTTCATTTTGGTTCTCTGATTGACCTAAGTATTGTGGAGTAATTATAATTTCTTTTGTGTCATCGTTAAACTAGTTGGTTCAGAACCTTTCTAAGTTTATAACGAATCTGGCATATTTTCTCTGGACTTTATCGTATTCCTTTTGCCAGATTTTCTCCAAGGATCCCAAATACTTGTCGCACATTCCAAATGAGGTCTAACTAGAGCAAAATAACACCTCTCCTTAACTTTTTCATTAAATTTCCCTACCACCCGTTTAATGAAGCCCAGTTTCTTTGAGGTGGTCCCGCATGTTGCCTTGATATGTGTTTCCCAAGAGAGATGTGGTGTTAGAACTACCCCCAACTACTAAACCTGATTGCCCGCAGTTAGCACTGAGAATGCACTGAGCACTGTGGTAGCATTGATCTAGAATAATATCAGATAAAAGGGAGGATTGGAACGACGAGGCTATTTTAAAAATTATATAAGATGAAGTTTATTCACCTAATTAAGAGGTAATGAAGACCCCATGACATCAGATAGACTGTTAAAACAGCGGAAGAAGAGCCACGATAAGGGGCGAGGACAAAATTCGAGGAGAGGAAATGTAAGCATGCAAAAGGCCTGGGGCATAAAGGACAGAGTGCCATTTGAGAATCAGTGGCATCAGAGGCAAGTACTTGGAAGGGTGTGGGAATGGGGGTGGGTGTGGGAGAGGGGGCTGGGTGTGGGAGAGGAGAGGGTTTGGCAGAGGGGGATGATGTGGGAGAGGGGAGAGAGAGGGTGTGGGGGAAGAGAGGGTGAGAGAGAGGGGGTAGTGGATGGGAGAGGGGAATGTAGGGGGTTAGTGCGGAGGAAGGGGGTGGGGGGAAGGGCGTGGCAGAAGGAAAGGTCGTGGGATAAGGGGGAAGGTGGGTGTGGGAAAGGGGGGAATGTGGGTGTGGGAGAGGGGGGAATGTGGGTTTGGGAGAGGGGAGAGGATTTGGGAGAGAGGGGAGGGTTTGGAGAGGGTGGAAGGTGGGTGTGGGAGAGGAGGGCGAGAGAGAGTGGGAAGAAAAAGTAAGCAAAAACATAGGTAGCTCGACAGTTGAAAAAATTAGGAATCTGTAATGTAAAATAAAGAAATTACTTAAATTAGTTTTTGTACAAATCTAATTCATATTCTAGTTTGGTTCATTCGAAGTTGGAGGATGAGATGAAGGCTCTAATTCTCTGTTGCATCATACACTGAGAAACCTTCAGCCGGTGTGAATCTTGTTAACTTTCATGTTGACCTTAGTGCTCCTAGGGCGTGGCGTGACCGCACTGGAGAACTTACTGGAGAAGTTTGCGAAACCTCACCCGGCTCCAGATAATCCCATTTCTGCGTCCTCTAAACGCAAGGATTCTCGTATTTTAATTGTTTTTTACTAAGATTTGTTCTTAAGCAATGAAAGTTTTGAATGCACCGTTGAACCTTTTATTTCAACACCATAACTGGCCAACTTCTCACTGTTAACCCCACTTGCATTTAATCACCTAATACTTTTTCCTGAGGCTATTGTACTTCTCTTCTTAAAACTCATGAAATTTGATGGGAAGTGCTAAACCAACCTTCCAGGTAACCTCCTCTTAATTAAGAACTGAAATTTTAATTTTATGGATAAGCTGTTTCGTTTGTATATTATTTTTATTAAATGAATAACTTCAATTCTCGTTACGCGTTTACCGTCAACTTAAATTCCCCAACAATTTTCCATAGTGATTTAACACTAAAATATTAACAAAAGTCTGTTTCTTGGAATTATTTTCTCCTGAATACTGTAAATGTTTTGATGTAGATTCTTTTTATTTGAAAACATTTTTTGCCACCTTGTTCTTACGTTAATGTCCTTTTCAAGATCTTATCTATCAATCGTTTTAAGAACTACATAACTATTACTAATCTTGTTTATTAGGTCACAAAATAAGAGTTCATTGCAGCAATCTCGTTTGTGGAAGGAAGTAACCTGGTTTGTGCTGTTTCATCAACCAAGTCCTTTGTAATATCTTAGAACTTGCATTTCATAGCAGTGTAGTGCAATATAACCGTTCAGAATTGGGAGTATATATTTTTAAAAAATACTTATACATGTCCACATAGAGGTAAATTCGATGGCTCTTCAATTTCAGTGATCAATGGACAGAAATGTTTATTTTCCTCATGGGGGGATGCCAATTTCGAAGTTGTCCCCGCGGATATTTATACCCCTACATTGCATCTTACCCCGTTCTTATCATTGCCCTACCCTCCTGTCCTACCCCCAAACACGTAAAGAGACTTTGCTGAAATAAGCTTCGGGAGAACAGTCTTTCTATTCTAAGAAGTAGACCAAGTAAATTTTATTTGAAATATAATATAAAATTTGATTCTCACGTAATTTTATTTTCCAGAATCCAACTCTGCCTCATTTATACGTGTATATATTTTTCTAATTAGGCATAACCTTTAGTACCTCGTTAAATATTTTCTGATGAAATTTAATATTTTATTTGCTTAGCATTAAAGTATGTTGATTTAGTGATTATCATATCTAATTAATCATTCTTTATTATTATTATTAGGTAATCTATCGGTTAAGGTAGGTTTTTGGATGGACACAACTATCAAATAAACATTTTGTGACTCCCCACCTAGCAAACTAATCTATACCAGGTCCCTCTTCATCTCGGTGTACTTCTTTCCTCCCTTCATCGCGTCCAACATCCCTATCCTGTTCCTACCCTTACCTCACTTGCCCAACATTCTCCCCTCTATTACCCTCTTCAACATTCCACTAGCGCTCAATACGCCTTTCATCCATTTTTCCTGCCTCCATAGGATTTCTCTCAACAAACCCCTCTCCTCTCCCACCATCTCTAGTACTTCCTCATTTGTTTTCCTTTCGGTCCATTTCACCTTCTCCATTCTTCTCCACACCCACATTTCAAAAGCCTCCAATCTACGTCTATCCTCCTGCTTCAGCGACCACGTTTCCGCGCCGTACATAGCTACGCTCCATATCAGAGTTTTTACGAGTCTTGTCTTGACATCCCTACTCAACGTCCCCGTCAACTCCCTCCTCCTTGAGAAAGCCTCCTTGCCTAGCGCAATTCTTCTCCTTACGTCCCTACCACTTTGACCGTATTGGTCCAAAACACTTCCGAGATATGTAAATTGCTCAGCCTGCTCTATTTTTTCCCCTCCTATTTTAATATTTAGCTTAGCCTTTTTCTTTCTGGAAAATCGCACAACCTTTGTTTTATTAATGTTGATTCTCATCCCATATTTATCGCACTGAACCTCCAATTCACTCAACAATGCTTGCAACCCCTTGGCTGACTGAGCAACTAATGCTTGGTCATCAGCAAACCTAACCGATTTTACGAATTCCCCTCCGACTTTCATTCCTACCTCCAGTTCTTCCCATGCCTCTTTAATCATTTCATCTACATATACGTTGAACAGTAACGGTAACAATGGGCAACCCTATCTTACACCTCTTCCTAACACTGCCCATCCGGACTCATTCTTTATATATTTGTCATTTTATTATGGTTTATACAGGGTTGTACGAGGTGTGTTAAAAAATAATGATATTTTAATTTTTCTGAAAATAATATTTATTATTTCTTATACATTGATGTTTTCACCTTCAAAGTAGTCCCCATTGGAGATTTTTTACTTGTGCCAGCGCTTCTTCCAATGCCCGAAACACTTCTCAAACTCGATCTTTGAGATAGCCTTTAGTTCCTTCAACGATGCGCTTTTAATGTCATCTACGGCTGTAAAACGACAGACCTGCAAGGTTCTCTTAATTCTTGGAAATAGGAAAAAGTCACACGGAGCTATATCTGGCAATTATGGAGGCTGGAAATGGAATATACAATATTTGAACGATGTACTTTTGTTGAACAGAAATATATTTCTCCTTTAATTTTTGGATTCGTGGATTACCCTTTACAAACATAAATTCATTCTTGTCATAGCATCGCCGGATTATTACCATAGATTTTTTAGAAAATCTTAATTTCTCTTACCTGTTTATGACCATATACCATACCTAGTAGTAATATACCCCACATATACCAGCACATACCTGCAAATATACCATACTTAGAAGTTGGGTCTACTCCATTGATCTCGACACCACTGAAACATGATGAAAATAAAGAGTTTCTAACACATATAAATCACTTTCATTACGTATGAAATAAAAAGGCGAAATAGGCATTTATTGCCCATATGAAATAATTAAAAATTTCTTCCTTGTAATTGAAAACTCTAATAGCATGTGCCAAAAACTTCGTGTTTCAATGAACTCCCAGGGTATTTCTACCCAACTTTGTAGTAGCTAGACCTCTTATTGGGAGAGCAACCCAATACTAAATCCTATTCCAGGAAAAAGTCCTACCTTGGTGGCACTTGTCAGTGCCTCTGCCACTCCTGTGGCACGCTTCCTTGAAGGCGTTGACTGGAATCTCAATAAATAAAAAGTATTAATACATCATACCTTAAAAACTAAAATCTTATTTTAAAAGAAATGGCTGAAATTTCAATGAGAGGTCTTATTTCACACTCATCTGTTTAATGGGAATGATCTTACTGGCTGGTTTTCAAATCGTATTGATTTCTCTTATGAAAGAAGTTGGCAGATAATCGAATGGCACTGGTGACTCACCCGAGGGCGAAGAATGCCAACCGGTCACACTGGTCTTCGGATGCGTTCCAAGGTCGGAAGGTGGTCCCACGTGGCCCTGACTCCTCTCCCGGCAGGCAGGTACGGCTGCCTTCCCGTCTGAAAAAAGATGTCCTGCGATTCAACATTTAAATGGCGATTACTTATTAGGGAAGGAGAAACCCCATTTCCAATATATGATCCAAACATTTACCTTTTAAGGTCTTCTTCCACATTTCGCTGCGGTAGTCTCTATCCTGGAACATCTTCGCCATGTCTGAAAATAAAATACAGGGAACATCAATAAGGTAGAAAAGAAATGCTAACCTTAAGGAAATTTCCGAAATTTCCTCGATTCCGAAAAACCCTTCGCTGTCCTTTCGGCGGCCTGCGGAGGGTTTTTCGGGTTTCTCCTCCGCCGCGGGCGAATTTCAGGCCAATGCTACCCCGAAGAAAAGAATTCCAGGTTTTTCAAATTTCTTTCTGCAACGGCTGAACAGAGAAATTTTTCACAGAGATCCTTCTAGACCCTGAAGAGGCATATCCCTATAACAGGGCTTCCTTGTTGGTTGTACTGTTACCTTTATTAATCTGTTACGTGTGTGTATATATATATATACATAACAGTTATTGTTATTGTACAACTATTTGGAATAATGAACACCTATTTCAGTTGAATTGATTGGGACATGGCCAACGACCACAGGCCAGTTAGAAATTGTGTATGCAAGTTTTAAATTACATATAAATGAAAAAACGTGTGTCAATGCATCAATTATTAATATTGTTGATTGTGTGTCGTTGTGATGTTGAACGGCACTTTCAAGAGAGATAGGTTAAATGCAAACTTGGCTGGGCTGATACTCTTATAGTTGTGGAAGAAAGGTGAGTGCTTTTATGTGACTGCTGGGGACGGGTTCTATGGGAGATGTACTAATGTGATTGAAGTGGACTTGTGCAATAGGTGTTATGACATGCTGTTGTGACGGGTTCTGTGGGAGTTAATGTTATTTTGGTGTTGCTGTGGTATTCAAGTGAAGGAAAGTGGTGTAATACAGGGACTCACCCTTAGGATATCCTTGTACAAACTTTTTCAGAGTAACTTACGGAATTTTTTCTCTAATTCCTCTTACCTCATGTGAATTAGGATCCAAGCTTTTTAATCAATGCCCCCCTTGACATCTTCCTCTTCCTTCGCCTCAAATCCGTGCTGAAAGTACGTCACAACAGCTCGGTGGAAGCTTTAAAACAGGCGAAGATGAGGGAGCTTAGCAGCATTCCCGGATGCCACTTTCCAGGTGTAGGAACAACCTTAGGGAGCGGTGTGTTAACAGTTGATATGAGGTTCAATGGGAAACAAATGCATAATAAAGGTGGGAAATGCAAACACCATTACAAAAACCCTCCCCATGGAGAGGGGTGAATATCAGTATCGGGCCTTCTTCGACCTTAATACTTTACCATTTAAACTAAGTCTACTATTATTGAGTTAGAAGTCCCACACGTGACGTCATGGCATACGACGGGACCATGTGTAGAAGAGCTGTTTACATAACAAATTTCGAACTTTTTGTTCAGGGGCTTGAAATATTTCACTTTTACATTTAGGTACAGAGTGCACGATTAAGGACACTATATAGGACTGTTCCCGGGCGAGGCACTCTGGGCACCTGCAGCTCCACCCAAGCTAGTTGATTTTTCGGGTACCAGATCTTTCTGGGAAATCATAACCGGCACACGGAAAGGAACTGGCCCCCCTACCCTGATGTGTGAATATTCACACGCCGTCGGGCTTGGTACATGGGTGAGCTCTACCATCATCTACTAAACCGACCTTCGGGTTGATTACTGTGTTTATGTTTATGGTTTATAGGACTGTTTAGTTAACAAAAAAATGCGTACAAACACAAATCGTGAAAATTTCAAAGTATTAAATTTAAGGTCACGAAACCATTCAGTTAATGAGGTGCTGAAAATGTAAGAAACGTTGCAGTCCGATTTGAAAAATTTAAAGAGCAATGAGGTAGTTTTTATGAATACATTTAAAGATGCCTTAAAAACAATGTCGAGGTAAAAAAAGCATTGTGCCCAAATGCCAACACTCCTATAAAACTAAAATACTATATACCATGAGAAAAATCCGAAGTCATCCAAGTCTTACCTAAGGAAAATAGAGGGTAAATACCCAGCTGAATGTTCTTTAAGGGGATAAAAGGGTCAAACTGTCACAGGCAGAGTAACAAATGCAAACACTTTTGGCCAGATTTCCCAAATGGTCAATTATTAAGGTATATGAGTTGTAAGTGAATATTAGTGAGCATCAGGGCTGTACATATTTATGCTTTGTGTATCGTATGGCAATGAATAATACCCTCTGCCAACTGAGTTACTTATTATGCATCAATTTCAGAGTGTCAAAACCATTTGCCTTGACCAGGAATTTTGAATAACTTTTACACTCTGAATTTCTTGCCCTGCAATGCACAAATTTCCCATGACTCCGTGAAAAGTTACTGTCGCGGAATCTGTCCCAGTTTATTGGTATGCGTTATTTGTTCTATGGGAAGAGTCTATCGAAATGAAATCGTGAACCACTCGAATTGAGGAATCGAATAACTAAAATGACTGGCAAACAATGTAAAAGCCCCTGATTACATAATCGCATTCCGAACTATAAAGTACTATCTCTTTAGCCAATTCAAGTTCATTGATAACACTTCACACTGAAATACAAGTACCATGAATAATCTATTAATGGAATACATAGTACATAGCATATGTGTGATCAACCTATGGAAATTTGAAAATTTTACAATTATTCAACTAGATCCACATTTAAGGAAAATTGTCATTGTCTTATATTGACATGAACCCTCGCTCATATTCCATATAGTGAACAAATTATAATATTAAAAATGGCTCTTATTTTATAAGTTTCCACCTACATCAATGTACGACGTTACTTTACCTGTTCTGCACTTTTTTAAGACAACCACTGAGTATTCTGTCATTCCCAACCACATTTGGCATCTTGTGCTGGGTTGACTGGCTTGAGTTCATTGGATATTTACCGCGGTACTACGAACTCACTTCTCTATATTCTACAATTTAGTCACAAGGAACATGTCTCTTACTTTTTTCATATACATTCTACTTTGCAGGTGTTTTTAACAATTCTTATCCTAAAATTTCTTAAACGATTTCAAAAAATGATTTCTCCTTTTCTCCTAGCTGGCTGATTTCGAATTTTCTAAGCCTCCATTGCAATTTTTTATCTCATGCGCTGAAACTGCGAGCTGATTTGCCATAAAAAAGTGCCATAAACAGTGTCCATCAAATGTGTCACCTTACGGTCATTGATTAAACTTTAAAAATAACATTTTCCAGAATAAGTTTTATTTTTAGCTTTCCATAAATAAATTTTCGGAATTCTCTCCAGCCAATACTGATCTGCCAAGGATTGACCTAATCCTAACGATAAAGACGACGGGAAGACAATTTAGGGGTCGGAATATTCAACTCTAAATGTTATTGGATGCAAAACGTGTCGACAAATTTATGTCAAGTTTTACACATTTTAACCAGTGAAAATGACGATAATTTATCAGATTTAATTGTGATGAAGATGCGGGAGATACTGGCGCGTACTGTAGAAGGAGACGCTACGCAGTGAAAATGTTTGCACCCCCCGCTGAGAAACGACGCTTTCCTTGTTTCAAATCATAGGTACATTGATCAGCTTTGATCGTCGAAATACTATCGCAAAGATAATTAGCATGCCTATTTGCGTGCCAACTAGCTCAGAGCAGCTCTCTCAGAGCAGCAGTCTCACCGTCAAAAAAGACTTCGATTTAGATATAATATACGAATCCATTTTGTCCTCAATGTGACCGCTAAGTTTTACGGTATGATATGTTACTTCACCAAATAAGTATGGGACTCATCAATCTCTTTCGCTTAGAGAATAACAGAAAAATGTTAAATGAAAGTTAAATTAACGAGGACTGCAGACAGCTTACGGCCTAACATGGTATTGCCATTCTTAGTAGATGTTTAGGGAAGGGATATGAGTTTCTGTTTCGGCTAGAATATAATCAGAATTATATTTATAAAGTCTATTACTAGGCCATTTCTCTGAAACATCCATGTCATATTAATTCTCCTCTTCTCTCCCGGAGAAAATGTTATTTTGATATTTTCCATTCTAGCGTTGATCTCTCTGATCCTATATTTATGTATTTTTTGTTTAAGGCAATTATGCTTGCATTATTAATATTTTTAGTTACTTTACCCGTTAGTGTATGGCAGATGGACACAACTACAGAATTATTATTAGGTAATCTAACGGTTAAGGTAGGTTTTTGGATGGACACAGCTATCAAATAAATATTTTGTAACTCCAAACAAAGCCCAATTCAGCAACCTACTCTACATCAGGTCTCTCTTCATCTCTGTGTACTTCTTTCCTCCCATCATCCCATCCAACATCCCTATCCTGTTCCTGCCCTTTAAATCAATATCAAATATTTCTTAATACTAGGCATAAAAATGGATTTCTCCCTTCTTTAAGGTTTCACACGAGTAATTCCCATCCTAATTCATTATTATAACCTTTTTACCTTTAATATATTGTCGTTTCATGGCTTTTAACAATCGAGCTCCTCGAAGCACTCTTATCAGGCGTTTAAGTTTCCGATGTAAACAAGGCACTTTCTTTCTAGGGCAGCGTGCAAGACTGCCATGGTATATTTCACATGGCTATACTTCCATTTCCTCACCGTTCAGAGGGATACTGGTGGTGGTTGGTGAGAGTGAGTAGGGGGAAACCTTCCCAGGGTTTTTTAAAGTCTGGGGGTCTGAGAACATGTCAGGTGGAAGAGGAATGGGGGAATAATATTATTCATGTAGTATGAAATCAGCCCGGCCTGCAGGGTCACAGAGACCTCACTCCTTCTGCATCTCCGATATTCTCCTTTGAGAATTGGTCTTGAATGAGTTCAACCGGTTCGATGCCTCTTCGCTGAGATAAGAAATCAATGGCACCATGAGGCCGCGGTTCTTGGAAACGGTTAAGTCTGGGTACAATTGATTCAAAGGGAAGTTATTCGGTGTAGACAACGATCAAGTGTGAGCTTACGACCGTCATATTGGCATGAACCTCATTTTGATCCGAGAGAGAAAGGGAATTTATTCATAGTTCTTCACTCCGTACAGTTGGTCTTATGCTCACAGTGTCTTTGTTAGGAGTTCACTTTCGATGACGTGTGCGAAACGATTGCATTATCGTGCGACTATTACATGACACGTCTCTTGTTCATACACTTGTGTATCTGCGATGGTGTATTTCGGATTCGCTTCCATAGCAGGAGACCAAGAGCCATCGCGAAACCGGAAAAAGGATAGCGCAGCTTCCATCGATTTTCCAGTGTGGTGGTTGTTCAGCATTTTGAGTTGTCGGTTATGAAATTGGGTGTCGGCGAATGAGCTTGCTCCAGCGGCTCAAATCGGCGTAATTGAAGCACGAAAACGGTATGTACGTAATTGTCGAACTGAAACGGGTCTTTAGTCTTTAAGCTCAAGTCTCGCAAATTTTTGCGAATCCTGAAAATGATTGTTTTTTTGACACTGATTTGCTTGAACGTAGCTTGTCTTTTAGTCTCTAGCCTCATAAGATAAGCTTTAACCATTTTTGCAGAGACTTTTACTCGTAAATTAATTTCCATGTCTTTGAAATTATTTACCTTGAGTCTAGACACTCGTGACTCATTGCATAATGGCTTATGTACGCTCTTGGGAATATTGGTGTCCAATCAAAAATTGCGAAAAGTTATTTACAGGTGATAATGACCCCCCTTGAAATGGCGAAACATTTTCGAAATTCAGCAGACTACTTACACAATTCCACTGTCCCACTCTTTTCCCAATTTCTAGTAACAACACGTTAAAACTGCATGTTGTTAACCGTCTTTATTCCAAGGCCTTTCCACTACTTTTGAACGCCCTGACAGATAAATTTGTCTGTCGAACAAATTCAAAGGTTTCTTTCCCACGTTAAATTTTACCCAACGCTTCATAAATCCCGTGTGTGTTTGAAGTTAAATGCCCCACATCTTGCACTCAAAATATGCTTCGGGAACCATACTCCTCAAAAGATTCAAACATCATCTTTAAAACCGATCGACCATAAAAATCCAACATCCCGAAATATAATAGACACTAACCCGGAGATTAACCTTTATTGCGTTTTATATTTCCACGGACACTAACGTTTCTTAAAAGGCTCCTTGACACCCACGAATGCTTTTTTTCCGCAACTCTAAAGATAGTATAAAGTGAGAGCTGGTTCCAATTGTTTCATCCACTTCTATTATCCTCACGGATATCCCTTCCTTCCCTAATAACTCCACCTACCGTCACCCAATTTCCTTCCAACTTTCTTCATCGTGATTAGTTACGAAGTAATTTCGTGACCAAGCCGTACCTGTCGATTAAAGATTTAGCATCATGGAGAACCTTGTAGCGTATCGCTTTACAAGCGAACGCTCAATCGCGCCGTGTTACAAAGTCGAAAAACACACTTCACGTGGAGGTGTGTCCCTCCGCTCAGACTCCTCGGAACAAATGGGTGACAGGTTGAGTTGGAATCGTACACCCCCCACCAAGTTTCCCGACCGGATATACCACGCTACGCTATGTTCGATAAGGGTAACTGGGGAGAATTCAGAAAATTTGTTTAATAATGATAATATAAATATAAAATTAATTCTCGAGAATGATATTTTAAAAGTTTAATCATTTAACGCAAGGTGGCAACTTTGATGGAAACTGTTTATGGCAATGCAGCTCGGATTTTCAGTGCGTTACATAAAAAATTGTAATCAAGGCTTAGCAAATTCGAAATCATCAGCCCGCTGGGACAAAAGTAGAAATCATTTATGAGAGAAGTAACGTGGTGAGGTATTGAAGACTAAGAATACACTTATACAATAATATAAGATTCCGCGACAACAACGTTTCACGGAGTCATGAGAAATTTCTGCAATACAATACAAACATTTCAGAGTGTAAAAGTAATTCAAAATTCCTGGTTAAAGCAAATGGTTTTGACACTCGGAATATGATGCATAATAAGTAACTCAGTTGAAGGATTCTGCATATTCGGGTTTTCACCGAGTTGTTGTTTGAAGCCGACAACAGTTTCGCCGAAGTTGCATCCGGCGTCTTCAGGTCGAAGACGCGGATCTTCGACGCCGTTCTTCGACCTGAAGACGCCGGATGCAACTTCGGCGAAACTGTTGTCGGCTTCAAACAACAACGCGGTGAAAACCCGAATATGCAGAATTCTTCAAGCCACCGCCGCGAAAACCTACGCAGCCATATACAAGTAACTCAGTTGACAGAGGATGTTAATAATTGTCATACGCTACACAAAGCATAAATATGCATAGTCCTGATGCTCACTAATATTCACTTACAACTCATATATCTTAATAATCGACGCTTTGGGAACAATGGCTGAATATGTTTACCTTTGTTTCTCTGTCTATGACAGGGCCACCTTTTTATCCCTTTAAAGAATATTCAGTTGGGCGTTTACCCTGTATTTTGCTCTCGTAAGGCTGGAATGAATTTGGATTGTTCTCAAGGTAAACTCAAAATGTTGTACTCCAGAGATTTTAGTTTTAAAGGAATGTTAAACTTTCGGCACAATGCTTATTGTTTACCTCGGCATTATCGTAGTGTATCATGAAGCGTATTTCTAAAATCCATATCATTACCCTTTAAACTCTTTTTTAAATTGGAGTGACCCCTTTTTTACATTCTCAACACTTCTCTTAACTTATGAGAGAATTAACTGAGGGCGTATTTTCCTGAAATTGTCTGAAAGAGGACCATGATGGTTTTTGATTCTTTTGTTAACTTTCAGCTGAACTTCTGAATTCACTACGCTTTCCGAAATGCCTGTTGACGTTCACTCTTGTAATTTTAATAATCTTAATGATCGTATTATTATTGTCGCTAGAGATATCGTTCCTCATACTTTTCTTCGTGGCGTGAAATAGCTTTTGACTTCTTAATAGTTCAGGAACCTCAAGTCTTTGAAATCTTCACTATTTGTGTTTGTACACATGCTTTGGTTAACTAAGCAGTCCTGTATAGTGGCCTTTATCCAGCACTCTGTACTTTTACTTAATACTCAGTACTAAATATTTTTGTACTTTTATCCGCCTGATTCCGCCTTCCTCCCCTCTCCTGTGTTTGTCCTATGTACGAGGTTCATCCGGAAAGTAGTACCCGTTCGTGAAATAAAGACACAAAAGTAAATATTAACAAACATAAAAAATTTTATTTGAAAGAGGATACTTTAAACTACTTCTCCACATAATCTCCAAGCAATTAAGGCATTTGTCATAACGTGTGACAAGTTTCTGTATTCCTGCTGCATAGTCCTTCGCCACCAGCTCATTGAGATACAGGGTCACTCCTTCTTTAAGTTCTTCATCGCTGTCAAATCTTTTTCCTGCCAAAAAGTCTTTAAGCTTTGTAAAGAGATGAAAATCTGAAGGGGCCAAGTCCGGGCTATACGGTGGATGGTCGAAAGTTTCCCATTTGAATTGCTGCAAAAGTTTTTGTGTTATCCCAGCTGCATGAGGCCTGGCATTGTCATGAACGAGAATGACACCAGTAGACAATAGACCTCGCCGCCGATTTTGTATTGCCCGCCGTAATTTCTTTAATGTTTCACAATACGCATTGGCATTAATAGTGTCTCCACGGGCCATAAAATCAATAAGCAATACACCTCGTCGATCCCAGAAAATGGTTGCCATGAGTTTCCTGGTGGACAGAACTGTCTTGAATTTTTTTGGTTTGTTTGGTGAATGGGCATGATGCCACTCCATTGACTCCATCGTTTACTCTCAGGTGATGCATAACAAACCCATGTTTCGTCACCAGTAATTATGCGAGTCAAGAAAGAGTCTCCTTCATCAGAATAACGTCCCAAAAACGTCAGTGCTGCAGCCATACGCTTGGTTTTGTGCTCATCTGTAAGCATGCGAGGGACCCATCTTGCACAAATTTTTGCATAATGCAGATGGTGTTTAACAATTTCATGAACAATTGTTCGAGAAACATTGGGAAAATGCTCACAGATGTCATCAATTGTGACGCGCCGATCGTTCCTCACGAATTCGTCAACTGAGCTCACCAGTTGGTCTGTAATGACAGACGGTCTCCCCGAACGCTCATCGTCGTGTGTGTTCCCCCTCCCCATGTTGAAGTTGCGACACCACCGCCGAACAGACGACTCGTCCATTACATTGTCTCCATACACCTCCTTTAATTGGCGATGAATATCACATGGGCGAACGTTTCTTGCATTGAGGAATTTAATCACTGGCCTCACTTCACAACTGGCGGCGTTCTCAATTTTTTTAAACATTGTAAACAATCACAGAAACAACACAGGCAATGCTAGCGTCACGCAACTTGGCTCAGAGAAGGCAGACAAGCCACTGAAGCTATCTGACCTCGTCCAGCGGCTACTCGCGTCGTCAGCACTTCATGCGGCACGAACGCGTACTACTTTCCGGATGACCCTCGTATATGTGCTCCTATCCATTTTCCTATGTCCTTATCCTTGTGAATGATTATTTGTTCACCATATGACGGATTTTGTGTGGTTGAACGTGTAACAGAGCTCCTCACTACATCACAGCTCAGAGCCGACTGCCTTTTTCAGCGTCGCTTGCCAACATACCCCCCTCCAATCGCAGCCCGTCAGAGCGGTGCTGGGCGCGCCTGGAGCGGCGGGAAAAAATCAGTACAATTATTTTCCGGACGAACCATGTATATATATAGTACATACCATGTATATATATATATATATATATATATATATATATATATATATATATATATATATGTACATATGTATATATATGTATATGTATATATATGTATATATATATATATACACTTTTTTGGAAAACCCACAAACGTGTAATGTAAATTCACTGATAGTCATAACAAACACAGAAACCAAAACACACAAAAGAGGGACTCACTGGTTCTCGAATTTTCGGTGGTCCAACCACCTTCCTCAAGAGGAATCAGGAACAGAATAGTTCTGTTCCTAATTCCTCTTGAGGAAGGTGGTTGGACCACCGAAAATTCGAGAACCAGTGAGTCCCTCTTTTGTGTGTTTTGGTTTCTGTGTTTGTTATGACTATCAGTGAATTTATATATATATATATATATATATATATATATATATATATATATATATATAATTCACTAAATAGTCAGAGCAAACACAGAAACTAAAACATATTAAAGAGGGACTCACTAGTTCTCGAATTTTCGGTGGTGCAACCACCTTTGAGTTCTGTTCCTAATTCCTCTTGAGAAAGGTGGTTGCACCACCGAAAATTCGAGAAATAGTGAGTCCATCTTTAATATGTTTTAGTTTCTCTGTTTGCTATGACTATTTAGTTAATTTTATTGTGCACTTTCGTGGCTTTTCCAAGAAAGTGAATATATATATATATATATATATATATATATATATATATATATATATATATATATATATATATATAGGTCAGACTCCTTCCTCAGACCTTCCTCAGGTCAGACTGAGTCTGACCTGAGGAAGGCCTCGGAGTAGGCCGAAAGCTTACAGCATCTACAGTGTGAGTGTCCTTTTACGTGTTATCTGTTTTATTCTGTGTTCTATTGTGCCGTCCAAAAGTTATATATATATATATATATATATATATATATATATATATATATATATATATATATATATATATATATATATATATATATATATATAGTCACTTTCTTGGAAAACCCACGAACGTGCACAATAATGTAAATTCACTAAATAGTCATAGCAAACACAGAAACTAAAACATATAAAAGAGGGACTCACTAGTTCTCGAATTTTCGGTATTGCAACCACCTTTCTCATTGTTTGCTATGACTATTTAGTGAATTTACATTATATATATACTCATATATATACATATATATATATATACACACACACAAACACATATTATATTCGCTTCTCTCTTTCGGTGATTGAAACCCCTCCAAAATCTGCAATAATATGGGGATGAGGACCGGCGATATGGTGCTCCAGTCATTTTAACCTCCACAATTTTCCGCTTAATAAAGACATATTCCTGCCTCGTTAACTAATGTGGCAAATCCTGCCTCACTAAATACAATGGCTAAATAGTCTGGGAATTCAAAACAAGAACAAACGAGCATCGAAAGTGCAAAGAGAAAGGAGATGTTACTTCAATGGTCGCGAAACATATATCTGAAACCGATCACAAATAGAACTTCAACCCCAAAATACTACACGTCGAAGGGGAAGTGAATAAACTAGGCGACTTAGAACAATTACCACAGATAGACACTTTCATTCGGTTGCAATGTGGAACAATTGGGCTTAATTTGCCTTTTTCTTATCATTTGTCATCGAATTCTCTTCTTCTCCCCGTTCCAGCAATAGGGCGAATTTCACGACGCTCGAAGATGCGTGAGTTGATGGATTAATTGGTAAGAGAATACAGTATCCATTACCTTCCTTCTCACTTCAATTCGAGGCGATAATTCGTTTGGGCAATTTAAGGAGCATACTGAACTCATACGTACAGCTTACAATTTAAGGAGCAAATTATTATAAGCATTATATTGAACATTCCGAGCCATTATGTCGTTGAAGGCACCATCGAGTATTCGCTCTCATTGCAAGCATTCGTAAGAAGCAGCGCTATTCCATGCCGAGCCCAGGAGGCCGCGCTATCGGCTCGTTATCTTTTGTTTTACGTGGCGATTCCCGTTAGGTCCCCAAAGGACCCTCCGGGCCTATTCCACGCGCTCCTCAGAGTGAATTACCTTAAGGCGGGTGGGGAACAGTCCTTGCAATACCCTGCAATGGCATGAAAAAGGAGCATTATATGTATCTCTTAAAGAGTTTTATTGCTAACGTCCACCAAATGAAGAATTTCATTTGCATGAAAGTCCTGCATTCTAATTATATTCCCCCGAAAACCATGGAAATACTTCAGTGCTCATATTACTCTCAACTTATCGACCTCATTGCCGTAATTCGTTTGATGACCACTGTCCATTTTTATTCTTACAAGAGTCAATTCAAACCCGAAATAAGATTATCAATGGGTTCGGCATATTCAGATTATTCACATTCTTTTTCTTGTGCTTTCAAAAATGCTTTCCCTCCATTTACTGAATATCTTATCCGGCCAAGCGTTTATTTTTCATTGGCCTCTCGCACTAGCTGATGTGTGCATATTTCCATGCGTAACCTGCTTTAACACTTCATATCGCTGGAGTCCTAAAATGATAATAATAATAATAATAAAGTGTCTTTATTGGGGCGAGATTGAGACTGAGATAGTCCCTTCTTCCACCTAACCCCTCGTCAAGTTACATATACATATATAGTTTAAAATATCATTTACATAAAATGTGAGAAACAATTGAAATTATGCAGGAAAGCACCCACACAGGAAGGGGGGTGTGAAAACCTGCGAAATCCTACTGAGATATAGCTAATGTTTTACTACAAGAAGTGTTTCTATATATACATTTTAAATTAAAAATTAAAATAAAAAGGGAGTAATAAAATAAATGCAAATGAAATTACAGACAAATAATATATAAATAAAAACTGTAAAATATAAGTAATGTAGACAAATATAATAAAAGAAGAAGAATTTTACAAAATAAAAAAAAATAAAATAAAATAAAAATAACGTCTTGTATTGTTTAAAAACGTGAGTCTTGTCATTTCGATTGTTGGGTTGTGAGCATTGTCTTGTATAGTGCCCTTTTAAACGATGACAATGAGAGTGCGTGTATTGTGGTTAATTTGATGTTGTTCCATTCCCGGCAGGCAGTAACAGTGAATGACTTGTTGAATATGGCTGTTCGGTGATGAGGAATGACGAGTTTGTGGCTTCCCCGGGTGTATGTAGTGTGTACTGTGTCGAGACTACGAAAATCAGCTGTAAGATATAATGGCGTTTTTGTATTCAGTACTTGATATAGAAGGGTTAGTGTGTGCAGGAGGCGACGAGAGTCAAGTTTTAGCCAACATAGTTTATTTATATAATTAGTTATGTGGTCGGAAATTTGTAAATTAAATATGAACCTAATGCATGAATTGAGGGAACGCTGAAGTTTTAATGAAAGCTCTTGGGAAAGGTCTTGATATGCTACATCAGCATAATCGAAGTGCGGTAGTATTAGGGTGGACACTAACTGTTTCTTTAAAGATGTGGGTATCACGTGTTTCAGCTTTAGCAGAGGAAATAAAGACTTGTTGACTGATTTACATATTTTAATTACGTGATATGACCAGGAGAGCTTTTCATCTATCATTAAACCTAGGTTTCTGACCACCTCACAATAGGGGATGGGTACATCTGCGATATGTAAAGTCGGCAATTGATCTTTATCTATAGATGCTAACATTCTTGGATAACCAATTATAATTGCTTGTGACTTGCTAGGATTTATGCTTAAGAAATTAGTTTTGCTCCAGTTGTTGAGATGTGAAAGATCATTGTTAATATGCCGCAGGCTGTTTTGCAAGTTACTAATGTCAGAGTGTAAGTAGATTTGCAAATCGTCCGCGTAGAGGTGATATTTGCATTTTTGAAGTATAGAGGGACAGTCATTAATGTCTAAGGAAAATAGCAGGGGGCCGAGAATAGAGCCTTGGGGAGCACCTCTTGATACGTTTGCCCACGAAGAGCATGAGTCGGAGTTGATTACTTTCTGCTGCCGACCAGAAAGATATGATGTAATCCAGTTAATAGCAGAGGGAGAAAAGCCCATGCACTTAATTTTTGCTGCGAGGATATCCTTATCTAATGAGTCAAAAGCTTTGCTAAAGTCTAGGAGAACTAGTACTGATACCTCCTTCTTGTCCATTGAGCGCCGTATATCATCAGTTATTTTGACTAATGCAGTAGTGGTGCTATGTCCATTGCGAAAACCAGATTGGTATGGGTCAAGAATATTATTGTGCTGTAGAAAATCAGCCATTTGCTCATGTACAAGTTTTTCGAAGGCTTTAGAGAGGATTGGGAGAAAGGAGATCGGGCGGTAATCTTTTTCTTCTTGAGAAGTGGTCTTTTTGGGGATTGGTTTAATCAGGGCACATTTCCATTGGTTGGGAAATCGTTCTTGTGAGAAAGATGAATTGAAGATGTTAGTGACGTAAGGCAGTATTATTGGGATTAATTTGTTGATAAAATCAAGAGGGAGTCCATCCGAACCTTGCGCCTTAGACTTGATTCGTCTAATGGAAGAGTATACTTGTATTTGGGTTACAGGAGTGAATTTGAATTCTTCAGTGGCATTGCTCATATTTCCTGCTCTTGAATGGTACATCTTTAAGGTTTGATCTTTAATTTCGTGTACAATTGTGTTAGGTGGTTGTGAGAATCTATCATTCATCTATCATCGAGAATCTATCATCGAGAGATAAATGCGCGGGAAGAATAAGGTCTTTAGTTTTACCAATGCCATTCGACTTAAGTTTTTTCCATAGATCAGTTGGTGAGTTTTTGGGTTTTGTGGCAGACTGGAAAAAATTTATTTTGGCATTTCTTACTTTCTGTTTAGTTTTGTTTCTGAGATACTTATATCTATTAAATGCGTCGGGATCTTTGGTTTTTTTGAAAATTCTAAAGACTGAATCACGCGCTGCCATCGATTGTTTAATATCTAAGTTTAACCATGGTGCATTTGGTTTAGAGATTCGAATTACTTTCTCAGGTGCAAATTTGTTTAGGAGATACATTAACAGGATATTTAGGATTTCAACCTTATCATCTACATTCTCTGTGTGTTCGATGGAAGACCATGGGAGTGCGTGTGCTTCGGATATCAATTCATCGTCATTAACCATCGTTAGATTGCGTCGACGTATGAACGTCTGCTTAAATTTGGGAGCTTTAACTGAGTAAGCAAGATATATCAGATCATGAGAGGAGATACCAGGAACCGGGAGCTGTCCATGAGTGATTATTTTGTCTTTCTTTGCTGTAACAGCTAGGTCAATCCAAGTTGAAGAGGTTCTTGTGGTATTGGTTGGAAGTAGTGGGAGAACACTTAGATTATTGGCAGAGAACATTTGCCTAAAATAAATGGTGTCATATGAGTTGGAGTTAAAGTTTGCATTGAAGTCACCTGTTAGTATAATATGTTCGTATTCCGTAGAATAGCTAGATATTACAGCATCTAAATCAGCTAGATGGCCGACTTTTGGAGGTCTGTAGATTGTGCCAATGAGTATTTTAGTGGAATTAATTTTAACTTCAATAAGAAGATACTCAGGTCTTTTCGCGTAAAAAGAGTCACTCTTAGTAAGTACTTTACATTTTAAATCATTTCTCACGTAAATGCCTACCCCACCACCACCTTTGCCAACTCGATCATTACGGTACAGACTATACCCGGGTATTTCAACTAATTTTGTGGATATTGAAGGCTTCAACCATGTTTCAGCTAACGAAATCACATGGATTCCAACGCCTGTCAGTAAAGAGCGCAATTCGTTAAGATGTGCAGAGAGACTCTGAACATTAAGATGCATAATTTTAAAAGAGCGTGGGTAGCGGCTTAGGTTAAAATGATGGGCATGGTGAAGCCTATGGACTAGGGTCAATTTTATGGGACACCGTGCTGAATTGTAATCAATAAAACGTTGCAATTTACGCCAAACTTGGAAAGTAGGGTTTGTTCACAATTAAATAAAAATGAATTTATGCTCTCTTGAATTGATTTAAGTGTTCACCAAATTTAATTCATTATTCTTGGACGTGGGGATCCGTTTTTTGAGCGAATGGTTCAACGGCGAACAAATTTTCATTTATTCACTAAGGGGGTGAGTGGGAGGATAAAACATGAATATAAAAGTTAGGTAAAATAAGTTACCATACCTCAAGGTAGCACTTTTCGCAGTAATTTCATGGCAACCTGGAAACCTGCGAGGGCCAATCCGGCTTCAAGAGGCCCAATTATGCAGTTGATTGAGACCCATTTATAGAGACCTCTCCGGTTCCCTTCCTTACTGCAGGCTGAAGAAAAAGAAAAGTTAACATGGAATTACTGTATTCATCCTGTCGCCATGTGTTCTATATAAATTATGGGCGATTACTTTCAAAAGCGTGTGATGTCATTATGTCTAACCAAAGACTCGAAAAATGGTAACTCTTTGTGCCTAGAGCGTTGTATACGTCTTTGCTAGGACATAAATATGTCGAGGTTCGTTAGTCTAATTTGTAGGACAAATACCTAATAAATTGTAACACCTACATGTAAATGGCTTTGATTGTATCCGCGTTTACCTTTCGAACTTTAATGCATAAATTTTATTGCCTAAAGAATGTCCAATCACCGTATTTCGGAGGAGAAAATTCTGTTCTTTCGGAAGATGTCTCAATGTTTTTGATTGGAAACTCATTTGATTTACTAACCATGGTTGAAGTAGTGCAGAATTGTGATGCTCCAAGGCAGAGGCGCTTGAAGCAGCTTTCGCAAAAGTAGTTAAATCAATCAGTTTTCACTTCAGTTAACTTAACTTTAGATTAGAAAGCTGGCAAGTGATAATTCATGCCTGTAAGTTTATCTTGGACAATTCTAAAGGCGCCACATACGTTTTGGCGACGGCGGACAATATTCCTCCGGCCAGGACTGGCGATAAAGCACTAGGTTTTATCTATACATTAAATGAATATTATTGATAATTAAGACTATCCATAATTATACTTTTTGTTGTATATATGGCGGTCGCATAATTACCTAGAATAAAAGCCTTTTAGAGAAATTACCATATATCGCACTATAAAGTACTATTTAACAATCCAAATCAAGTTCATTGATAACCCTTAACTCTGAAATACGATGGCGTATTAGTAGAAATTCGTACCATGAATAATTGTTCACGTGATTTATGGTGAAAGGAATATTTGTGATTAACCATCAAATTATGAAAATCCTATCATTGTCCAATTATCTCCAAATTTAATTGACAGTGTCAAGGGACATGAGTCCTCGCTCAAGTCCGAATTAATGTAATGATAATTTCATATTCACTTTTCCTTCCTTTCCGCAATACTGTCAAGATTAATTAAGTAAATTCACATGGCAATGTATTTCAATTGGAACTAAGTAGAGTGTAAGCAAATAAAACAAAAACCTTTCACAAACAAGTCGGTATTAATCTTCCTGCATCGTTCTTTCATGGCCCCAGTACTGGATAAGGTTTCAGTGCACACAAATAATAGGTGTGAATTATATATAAACTCACGTAAATCTTGGCGTTAAATAGTGGTCTTATCTACAGGTATTACCCCCTGCAGAAAAGGATTAATGGAAATTACAAACTTACCTTGTCGTCTGAAGTTTTGTCCATGTTTTCTCGGAAATGCCAAAAACACGTACAACACATAAATGTCATACGTTTTTCCAAATAATCTCTTTCGCAGTGAACAGATATCACATCCACAATCATTGAATGAGAGGAAATATTCTAAAATCGTTGCTGGGCAGCGCAACAATGGGTTTGTCCGTCTAACAGCTTTGGTGCAGGCAATATGAATATTTCAAATTATAATTCAAAGACTTTAGTGCATTCATTGTTTGACGAAAAACAAGTAATCCTTATTCAATATTAAAATGACAAATCATCAATATATCTTGAAGATCAGATCACGTAAAATAGTTCGGTCATCCCAATAAACCGTAAACATGCGTTAGTATGCACCCCTGAGGAGTGAACCACGTATTTTTTCTCATTGTTTTTAATATTTCCATAAGATTAGCTCAATTATCAACTCTTTTTATTTTTCCAAATTAGATGGTAATATTTTTACGCTCGACATAGGCCAATGGCGGCTGGACTCTTGGATGTTGAGAACTTCAAATTTGGTGGCGAGGGATCTTACTTTTTTCGTGTCGCTAAGTGCTAAACTTTGTTTGATGCCAAATTCCTGAGGGATGACATTTTTATATTAAATTAATGATGTATACTGCTTGAATTGCTTTCTAAGGTGAAATAAGCAACGCGTATGGGCAACATTGAAAAGGTTCAATGTCTCAGTGTGTTGCCTATTTTTTGTTTAATTTACTAGGATGCTCCAAGGCAGAGGCGCTTGAAGCAGCTTTCGCAAAAGTAGTTAAATCAATCAGTTTTCACTTCAGTTAACTTTATATTAGAAAGCTGGAAAGTGATAATTCATGCCTGGAAGTTTATCTTGGACAATTCTAAAGGCGCCACCGCCGTTTTTATTGATTGAGGTGGAACCAATCTCCCAATATTGAGGGAGGTCACTATTCCGGATTTTGAAGTGAGTTGGCATTCCTTCTTATTCACAATGGTCGATATCATAGTTATATTATATTGGTATATTATTGTAGTGTGTCTATCATAGTAAGCATTCCATCACGTTGCATCGAATAATGCTCGACTCTGATAAAAAATGTATATTTATGAAAATAAATTTTATATAAGGCAAAAAATATTCATTATTAATACTTCAATTGAAGATTATTGACTTCCTGCTATCAATGATGCTCATAACATTACTAACAATAACTTGTTCAGAAACTTATCTTGAAATCAATGTCAAAAATATTGACGGTAAATGATTCTGGTCATCTCTACCTTCATGCATGGGATGTTTGCGAGCTTCTAGTCGCAAGGTGCTGAGCCGTCTCCTATCGAATCAGGAAAACATCTTTTTAATTTCGGGGCATTGACTTCAGCTACTTCCTTAATTCATTCAGCAGGTCTATATTTATTGGTCCTTTTCCTCTGTCGGCTTTGATTCTACGGAGGAGTTTTTCCATTCCTTTTTTAGGAAGTGCTATATTACTCAAATTTTCTCCGAGTGGTTTGAGAAGCTCGTTTTTTGCTCTAATGCATGAATAATCCACGCTTTGAAAAAACTATTTGAAATTATATTCCTTTTGCATTCTGTGCCGGACAGTTTTGTTATTATCTTCCTTTAAAGAATGTAAGGTTGGAAGCTTTAAAATAACGTTGGACCAAAATGACTTTTAATTTTTCCATAGATATTCTGATGACATTTTAGTTTTGAAGGAGTGTAAAGCTTTGCGCATGATGCTTTTACATCTCGATATTCTTTTAGTTTCCCTGAGGATGTATTCACAAAAGCTCTGTCATTATTGTTTAAACTCTTTTGCAATTTTGACAGGACGCTTCATTGCCTTCTTAACTCCGCTCTGACTTCTCCGTTGTAACATCTCGGTCCCTTGCTGCCGCATTTAGGTTTAAATGAACGTATGATTCGTCTCCTTTCCCTAACGTACAATGTTTAAAGAATATGTACGTACTTCCAATTTCTCTGTTTATCGGCCGGCATCGTTTTTATGTTGTAATTTGTTATTTGAACGTGTTTAATTTTTTATTTGCGTCATTTTATAAATACGCTCATTATGGTATTCTTTGAGACCTTTAGCGAATATACTTTGAATTCCAAGAATAGCCTAATGGTCACCGCGATGCCATCCATAATGTCAGTTTGAGATAATTTCGGGCGTAGTCGTCGCAAAGATATCGAATATACGGTGTCCACTTTTTCTTAATATATACACTTATTCTACCTTCTGCGTATACACGTTGGTGGTCTGAAAAGCTTCCGACCTAAAAAATTGCAGAAAAAATACCTTGTAACGTTGTTAGGTCGGAAACCTTTCAGACCACCCTTTTTCGAATATAGGAATTCTTCGCGGTTCTTTGAGAATACGCGAACATTTAAATATTTGTGGCGTACATTTTGGATTAGAACCTATATCAGCTGATGGGTAATTTAAAGTTGATGGTGGAGATTATAATGTTAGACCATTAACTTCTCAACCATTGCGAAATCAAAACACATACACGCGCATTTCGGGGACACCCACTTTCAGTACGGCTAGCGCAGTTAAATTCATTGCTAATCAAAAAAGACAAGCGGAAAAACGGGCACGTACTGGAAATTTGGCACGTACTTGTGCTAAATCACATAATACATTTCCACCAGGCATATTAACTGATGTCATTCAAAATAAAAGTAATCTACATATCGTTGCATTAAGCATCAAAGGGCAAAAAAAGGAGAAGAGCGGACCTCAAGCATATAGTATTATTAGTAGCTATTGTGCAGATATTGTAACAGGCATAAAGAGTGTGCTATCTGATGTTAAAAATGACCGCTAAATTTCCCTGGAAATATGTTTTCAACAATTGATTGATGCATAGAATATTTCATCTCATTGGATGTTCCAGGTGTTCCATGACAAATAACTCGTCTTGACTTCTCTGGACCGATTGTAAGATTTTTTTATAGTTAAGCTAATGTATTTTTTAATTTTGATAGGTTATTTTATCAGAACGATTACATCTGACGCAGCAGATGATAATTTTGTAGCCAGTTTCAACAGTTTTAGTCTGCTGGTTAGGTTGTTCTATAATTAATTATCCCATTTAGCTTTTCCTTGAATTACAAAGAAATCTGAAGGATGATCGCATACTAGAATTGTGCCCTGTGCATGGAACACAATATCAACTTTCCTGTTTCAAAATGACAACTGAATGTTAAGCATAGGCTTTGAAAGTATTATTACAGAAGTTGGTGGAGATAAATAATTACCTTTGAATGAAATTAAATACTTTAAAACTATTGCATATACTGCAAGGTATAACATGCAATGATATTCCATAACTTATTTGGGTAGTCAATTGGATAGAAATTCAAGTAGGGGATGCTGTCCGTTGGATGGAACATTAGTCTTTTGACACCTTTTTTTAATATCTGTCTGGTTTCACTCATCCACCTAACTTGATTTCCCTCAGATCTTGGTCACATCTACATTAATGTTCGTATAATACAGGGCCCCCAAAGGTGGTAGAACTGATTTTTTTACAAGAATTTTATTGACGATATACCAACCTCGACTTAATAATCTTCAAAGTATGCTCCTTGAGCTGCTACACACTTAGTATACCGTTGATCCCATTCCCCGTACGCCCGCTGGACATTTTCTTTGGGGATGCCGTTGATGACCCTCGTCGAAGCCTCTTGAACGGCCTTTATCGAGTCAAAACGTCGTCCCTTGAGCTGTTTTTTCATCTGGGGGAAGAAGAAGAGGTCCGGTGGTGCCAGATCAGGAGAATAGGGCGGGTGCGGCAACGTGCCAACGCCGTATTTGGCCAGGAGCTGTCTGACGACGAGCGAATTTTCGGCATCATCTTGGCGCACACCTTGCGCATGGCCAAATCCTGTGAAATTATGCGTTGGACGTTGGATGCAGACAGACCCAACTGGTCTGCAATTTCTTCACTGGTTAATCGTCGGTCTGTGTTCAGCAGTGTCCTCACCCTGTCCACATTCGTGTCGGTTCTTGCCGTCGACGACCGTCCGGAGCGATGGTCGTCTTCAACGAGCTCCCTAACCTCTTTAAACAACTTGTGCCAATCAAATACTGTGGAACGGCTTAAGACAGTGTCCCCATAAGCCTGCTTGATCATATCGAGGGTCTCAGTTGCCGTCTTCCCGAGTTTCGCACAAAACTTCACGGAATAACGTTGCTCTAAATTCAGATTCATTTTGTTTTTCGACGCGGACAAACACCTTTATTCACTAAAAACGGTGTCCTCACTCAACGACAGCCCGCAGGCGACTGAGGTTGGTGTCGGTCTGTTGCTAAGAGCCCCCTCCACTTTACCCTGCCAGACAGACCCCCCTCCACCGCTCCGTTCGCGGCAGAGAAAATCAGTCCTACCACTTTTGGGTGAGTGCCTGTGTACACATGCATGGTTGCCGTTTTATTGGACCTTTTTTAAAATAGCCACATCACTATCACATGATATGTTTGTGTAAAATCCTGGTTTTATATTTTCTATGGATGATGTTATTCACCAATGCGCAAATGTATTTTAGGGACTATATAAAAGGGAAAAGAGGAACAGAACATTTGGAAAATTCTGTCAATGGAGAACAAGATGAATAGGGCACACCCAGAGGCACAATGGTTTGGTTATAAACCTAATGGAATGAAAATTGATGAGAAGATTCCACAAAAAAGACAAAAATCAAGTAAATCGCATAAATTAAGAAGGGCGTAAAACAGAAAAGCTATCAGTAGATGTGGGAATTAACACTAAACAGAGAAGAATGGAGAACTGCAATGAACCAATCTTAAGATTGATATACTGATAATAATGATGAATTCTGATGATATTTATAGCTATTGTTAATCTCTACTTATCAGTGTAAATTCATGACTTTCACTTTTTCACTTTATCTTTACTCAGCACTGTAAATTCCTCAACATTGTCAGGAAAGTTGCAGGATAAATACACACATGAAGCCATGTCAAATCCAAAAATTAACAAACTTTGCAAAGTCTCTCAAAGTTAAATTATTTCAATCATTAAAACATTGGCTACTTGATCATATTTCAATGTTGGCATGATATCTACTAGCCAGCAGTAGCATTGTATTCTGAGCAACTATGGCTTACTCTATTGAAGACAAAGAAGTAACTTTGTAATTCCACAAGAAATTGATTAAAATATGACCTGGGGTTTGACGTTGGTTGCCATCATCAGGTAGTTTCTGCAGAAGATCGACATTTCTTTTCTCAGAGAGAAATTTTCATGCTAGGAAAAGAACTAAAATATGTTTTGAATTACCCTGTTTCTGTTGAGGAAGACAAACCTAGCATTTAGACTTCAATGTAGCCCTTTAGAAATAAATTAGTGCGGTTAAGCTTGGTATTTCCCAGGGGCTCATTAAAATCTTACCACCTTAAGATTAAAAAACAATTTTCCAGAATTTGAAGCTTTGAAGTCCATTAAACATGCAATAGTTACTTGTAAAAACCTGATCAACCAGAAACCAGAAGTAGCAGAAAAGCGGCAGTTTGTTGTATTAGAGAAAAATAATTACACCACTAAATGCCAAGACTTTATCAAATCAACAGTATAGAAGTATCAGTTCATCAGTATTCAATCAGACCAAACTCCCATGTTTCAACTAGAAATAAGAAACATTTTCAAAGTAGTGAGATGGTATTTAAAAGCTATGAAATGAGTAATCTAGTACAAATAAATCATTAGAACCTGTAGTATGCACTGTAACCTGTTGTAGTCCCCTTTTTAAAAGAAGTAAATTTTCTTTTGGGCTTTTTATTTTGGAGCCCATATTGGGAATACTTAGCATTTATTGCTCTTGGTTCGCTAATTCTTTTAATTTTTTCGACACTGAAGACTTTCAAGTATGTTTGTTGCTAACAAATTAGAAGTATTTATCACCCCTAGTTGGTGAAGTAACAATTTGATGCATGGTGCCCAACTTGAATTAAAGTGACAGCAACTTACAGGTATCTTTGTCTTTACCCCTATTCTAAAATGAAATGTGTCAATCAATAGAAGGGGCATTGATATTTCCATCCATTATTATTATGTATTGTTCATTGGTTTTGGATAAGAACCTTTCAATTGGCTACTTCTAGTATTGAATTGACCCTTATCATATAGTGACGTGTGAAGTGCCCATTCATAGGTTCTTTTGTGTTGAGGACTCTCAATTGAACACTAAATAATTTCAAAAGCACTATCTGGAATTTCTGCACAGTTGACACAAGAGTTCATAACTGCATTAAAGACACTGTCCCCAATTCTATATGATCATTCATTTCTCTCAACTGAAAAGGAATTAGGGACATTTTCACTGTTCGTAATTTTAGTGGAAAACCAGCTGTCAGTTCCAATACTTATATTAATCGGTACTATATTTTTTTAACTTAGGCAGTTTAAAAACTCATAGATGTTTCCTTTACATAATGGTTCCTTGAACATATAATGGGATCTCATTCTATTTTTTATCATTTCTCTTGGAAAACATTCCACCTGATACAATATGATTTACATTAAATAACATGTTGTTTACATATCTGACATTGACCCTCTCTGTATGTACTTGCATGAGCTACTTTTCTTACAACATACCTGGAAAAACTAAAAAAAATCTACTTAATCACACATATATTGATTGCTAAATTTCAATGGAAGTGTTCTAACTGGAAATATTGCCACTCATTCCTTGTCAATTCGTACAATTTTTTACTAAGGGATAACTCCTTGTATCTCTGATCTACTGCAAATTAATCCTACTAGTACTATTTTAATGTACAAAGTGGAGCTATATAAATACTATTTACCTCTTTCATACTCACAGCTACTCAATTATGAAATATAATTCAAAATGCCAAAATCCGTTGCCAACCTGCAGAATACATAAACAAAAAAATGTCTTTCGGTGTACTCTTCCTCAGTAATTAGGTTGCATTGAATTATAAATTATCTATTCCAATGACAAGGGCTCTTTCAATGTAAGTAATCATTATTATATCTTCTAATTGTTATTTCTAATCCTTAGCTATCCTTTCCTCATCGTATGCAGATGGAGAATTAGCCATTTTTAATTGGTAATGACTTTGTTAATATTAATGGGTTTGAGGAAATAAATAGGGAATGAGCAGAAGTCCCAGTTTCACATATCTTTATTTAGTCTAAATATGTTACAATTTTGAGTTTGTACAATTATACTCTTAAACTAGCATATGCTATTCACCTACAAACAAAAAACCATAAATTGTGTCATAATCTATATCATCAATGAACAATGTAAAGCCACAAATGTCTCCTTCTTCCATCTACATTGTCACTAATAACTAAACCAGATCTTTTTGACAGTTTAGTCATTCCTGTCAAAGTGATCTGGATAACTGAACTGCAGCATATCACTTTCCTTCTCCACCACCAGGTGAAATACGCCATGGGGCTATAGACATCGGGGCCAAGGGGTGGATCAGCACCCCTGCCCTCTGATTCAGAAGCAAGAAGGAGGGTGCAGGAAGGGCTGCAGATGGCACTTGGGAAAGGCAGCTGACTCCTCCCCGCCATCAGCAGTCGCATTCAGGAGATCCTGCCATGTCCATTGGCTGTGTTTGGAAGAGAGCCTGGAATATGTAGGACATTGAATTCAAAAGACAACGTTCCTATCTTTCTTTTTGTAGAAGACCCTCACTCTTCCTGTTTTGGCATTTGGAGAGATAAGTTCTCTGTTAAAAAATTTCAGTTGAATTAAAGTGAATTAACTGTAATGAATCATTATGAGCATTTTCATTGATGCTTGAAATTTATTGGAATTGTTGCCAAAGATGTAATAAATGAGCAATAACTGTTCAATTATACCTTTCTCTTTCAGGTTACATATTTATTGTTAATGTATTTAAAGTAAAATAAATTAATTGAGTTCTAATGCAATGCTGAATTTATTTCTAGCAATACCATCACTTGCTGGAGTACTTTCAAGAAGTTGGTAGGGTGTCTTGGAAGTTGCCTACATTTCAAGAATGAGGGTTTGGACTTCACTCAAATCCTTGAAACATAGGCAACCTTCGAGACACCCTTCCATGGAAGCACTCCAGGAAGTAAACCCATGAATCATGGAGTAGATATGGACTTTGATCGACCTTGAAACATTCAAGAAAAAATTTGGCATAGGTTCCCCCAAATTAAGACAGTTGGGGAGACCTTCGGGGCCCCATTCACCACGGGCACAACGCAGAGTAGGTTACCACGCCCACCCACCACCCTTAGACCCCAGGCCAAGTGCTTGATTCTTGACTTGGAACTAATACAAAGTGAGAATTATTTTTAAATCTTCTCTTTATGAATTTATTAACAAATAAACTAAATGAAAACTCACACTATTAGGTAGGAAGTTATTTTCTCCTATAAACTATCATCTCAAATTTTAGAAATGCTTTAATGGAATGCAGATTTATTGCTAAAATGCTGATTATTCTCCGCCTCTCTATGCTGACCATAAGGCCATTCTGGACTTGGAATTTTTTTGCATTTATGACCACCATCAATTCCTTGGACTCCAGTATTTTCTTCCTTCAGCCCACTATCAATCTTTAAACATTACTACAATGCTCTCTTTGGAATTTTAATATATATACAATTGATAATGGGTCAAGGGGCAACCCTTGACTCATTATCATTTTGCTGTCTCCTTAGGACTTTGATTCTCCTCTTTATACACTCCCCCCATAAAAAAGCTTTGGATATATTCAGACCTTACATATTTCCCTTTATTTCTCTAACTTTCCCCTTGGTAAATTTTACCAAGGGGAAAGGGGGTCTTTACCTTCCCTCTATTCTAAAACATGGACTTGTAATTTCACTGTTTTCCACTATTTATTTAACTATTTTTCCCTTTTTTAGCTGCTGCTCTCTTCTTTTAAAAATATTATTGCTCAATTGAAATTAGAATTTCTTGAAATGCACCTTCAATTAAAAAAGTCAAAACCAACATCCTTTTTACACGTATTTGTTGATCTTCACACTGGAACTAGCCATTTTCATCACCCTTCCATTCATTCAGGCTAAACTATTTCAATTATTTTTCTTTATTTTATTTCAACTTCCCCATTTACTTGAATGAACAAAATATTACCTTCACTGCTGTTGCAGTCTTCACTTTTTAAAGCATATGACTGCTTCTTCCGTTAAAGCTAGACTATCTTTTGAAGTTAATTTTTCAATACAATGAAATCTGTCTACTTGCTATTTCTTATTCACCTCCCCTTAATTTACTGCACTTTTATGCACTCCATATGGTGTTATCACCCCTTTCATATGACTTTAAAACTAATTATTTGGACAATTACATGTTCCTTTGATTAGCCGGTACTTCATTTTTTCCTTAAATTGTAGAAGCATTTAAAATCAATCTTTATCACCTTGCTCTACTGGACTTCAACTTCCTATTTTTCAACAGCTAGTTATTTTCCTCCACTAATGCCATGATTAAGATTTTTCATATGACAGCAGCCATTTAGTCCCTGATTTATGAGCAAAATTTATAATTGAAAAAAAATCGCTATGTACCCATCTCTTTTAACCTTTTCTTTTTCCCTGGAAATAAATTATCTTAACTTGCCAAAAGCAAAGCATTTCTCATTTATACTGTATAAGAACTTTATTTCATAAGTTCAGGTAAGATTCACTTAGTACAGATAGATTAGAAGGACAAAAATAAATATGCTCCAAACCTCAAATACATTGCAATAAACACCTCTGGCTGGATTGTTTCGGAATAAAGTTCAGCATTATAAAAGTAAGTTATAAAATATCAGATGGACTTATCAACTATATGGTGGTTATGAACAAAAAGGGTCTAATTATTAATGTTCTGATGAGCAGGTCAATGCAATACAGTGTAGCAAATTGAGGTTTGTTAAAAAAATAACGGGAATTTATTCATTTTGTGGACTTTGAGAATCCGATTGTCAACATTTTTTTTATTATGTTGGTATACATGCCCCTGAAGTATGATGAAACTTTCTGCTGTTTTCATTGTGGACTTTGTGACAGCCACTAAGGTTAGAAGTTTTTTATGAGCTCGGCGATTTTCGTTCATTATCGTTAGAAATGGATCAAAGCATTTTTATCAAATTTTGCATACAAAAAGGAAATAAAGTGTGTGAAATGTTAAAGGCCTAGTGTGAGTCTGCTATGAGTAAATCAAGATTTACGAGTGGCATTAGCATTTCCAAGAAGGCCATGAAGACCTTGAAGAAGACTCACCCTGGACACCCCAGCATATCAACAATCAATGAAAACGTGGAAAAAGTTAAAGAAATGGTTATGAACAATCACCGTATCACAATAGGAGACAGCACAATAAGAAGGAAAATCATATTCAGAAAACTAAGTGATGTTTGGGAAAGTGTTCAGGCTATCCCTAAATCTGTGATAATATAATATGAAACTTTCAGGGTATCTAGTATTAGCTTTTACACCTAAACCTTTGTAGTGTCTAAACTAAGTGTTGACTGTTAAGTAAAATGCTTTTGACTGCAAGAAAGATCTTCATATGGAACAATGTCTTAAATCATGCTTGTACTTTGACTATTACATCTGAAATTTGTCGAATCAACACTAATCCCTGGAGGAACAACTTTCCACCATGGTTCCTTACTATTTCTGTTTATATACACGTTGAATATCATGGTTTTTTTCCTTATTAGAAGATGCATGTGAGCCTAGTATATTGTGGAAAATACTATTTTTTTAAAATATGCCGTTTGGCTATTTAGGCAAAGTGCAGGATGCAGCAGCATAACTTACTGATTTAAAAGAAATTTGACATTAGATCAGCAAAGTATGCTACGGCACCCTTCATGTTGAAGGTCTGCCAATCAAGTTGTTCAATATGATCCCAAAGTCTTTGAAGTCAGCCCACAGTGTGGTGTTCCGAAGGGTGCTGCGTGATTGGCTTACCTCCAATCCTTTATACTCAATAGAGGAGTATTATGAGCTTGATTTTACTAGCCTAAAATTATAAGGTTTAGTGTCTATGTGGTGTGGCTAGTGTCAGTTAAGGTGTAGTCTTTAGTGTAATATCTATGTATATGTTTTTTTATTTTATTGTATATTGTGCTCTGTAGTGTGTTATTATGTTCCTGCAAAAATGACAACATCCACCATATGTAAAAATGATTAAGATGAATAAAGTTTATTATTATTATTATTAAAAGCAGGTGGGGGAAAAACAGTAGGGAGATCAACAGAAAATGATAATTAGTGACGATGCTTCAACAAAGAGAAGTTTTTGGCAGGCACCAGAAATAAAGATGTTAAGGAAAGGCTGGTGAAGGGTAGTTTACATTGGCTTTGACACTATTTAGGCAATGGACTGGCAAGGAGGTTTTTGAGAGAGATGTGTGAGGAAAACAAAAATTAAATCGATGGAAATTACGTGCAAAGAAGTTCCAGGTATGGAGAGAAGCTGGGGAGACATTGGAAGAAGGCAGCACATGTAGATGTAAGAGATGGTGAGAGGCAGTAGGATGCTGGAGACCGCAACAGAGAGAATGTAGGAAAAGCAAGGTAAGTGGAGGAAAACAGACATTCTGAATGGAATTGGAGGTAGAAGGATGTTGGACTAAGTTCATAGACCTACGTTAATGTAATCTATTCCTTAGGGTGTACATACGTCATATTAGTCAGGTATAATGAATGCAGGAGTAATTATTACCTGGGTTGATCTAAATTATACCCTTAGCCATCAGACTTTGTTAAAAAATGATAGCAGATTTAAATGAACTTCTGACAGTACAGGGTGCTGTCTGAATGCTCTGTCCTGTGATAGATGACAAAACCAAGTTTGCTCATACCTGGAGCATACCAAAACTTAATCCTAATACTTTTGCAAACCTGCTAAAAGAGTAACACAAATTACACCAATATTTTTGCATGGGAGTGAAACCATGCTATGTCACAGGGATAATTTCCCATTAAATGAAGCATATTAAGATAATCAATGAAATGGTAACAAAGGAGCTTCAGACTAGCACCATTCACCAAAAACACTATTTAGTGTTATAGTTAATGTGAAAAATTCTTATTAAAAAGTTATTATTTTTCAGGATTAAAGTACTTGCATATAATCATCCTTTTCCCAACTTTATCATATTAATTCTAATAAAGTTAACAGTTCAAGTTTAACTTTGTGAAATTACTTCATGATGAGGGTAAAAAATAAGAGAAACTTTACTCTTCCACATACTTTTAATGTTCTACGACCATGGTTTTGATACTGGGTATCATCATCAGGCACAATATAACGAAATTTCTCAACATAAAATCAGGCGCAAAGCGGAGAGTAAAGTAGGGAAAGTAAGGGAGATGGGGGGGGTCGTGTAAGTGCAGCAATTAGTGGGTGAAGGTAAGGTGAGGGTATGTATTGGACGGTTTCTGCCTCAGACAGTACAAAGGGGGGTGTTTTTGCTAACAAAGGTTGACCCCCATTAACGGATGGACAGTGAATCACTGCCTTGGTGGGGAGTGGGATTGATGTGGAAAGGTATTGAAGAATTTAAGGAGAGGGGAATGGGAGAGGTTCAAGATATCATTGACCACCTCTAGAGTATTGGACTGAAGGGATTCCCAAATTTCTAACTCCTCGAAAGCATTCAGCCTGCAATCTTTCATTTCCCTGTATAAAAGTCCGCTGTGAAGTTACAGGAATGATTTTTATCTAAGAGGTATTCAGCGAATTATGAATTGTTGTCTTTCTTTCTGAAGCATGAACAGTGTTCCTTAATCCTTCTTTCAAAAGTCCTCACTGTATGTCCAATATAGATGGCAATCAGTCTGTACAATTCAGTTTATTAACGCCACTTTGTTCCATTTCATCAATTATAGCTTTGGGTGAACCTATTAAGTTTCTCAAAGTATGCAAGTTGTAAAAAGCTGATTTGATATTGTTTTTGAAGAGTATTTGTTGTATCCTAAGTGAGATGTGGCCAAGGAATTTAATTCTTCGCCATTGGTGCTTGTCCTGTTTGGGTGTGTGATATATGGATTTCAGGGCTTGCTTTGTTTGTTTTCTGTTGCACATGTTTTTGATCATTATTACACTGTTACCATTGTTGACTGAAATTTGTACAATATTTTGTCAAAAAATCAGTCCTTAGTTGAGCTTAAATCTGTTGAATCCATTTGACCATCCTCCATAAACAGTTGCAGGCTCATCATTTACGTCAATTTACTCAACTGGAATCAAAACAACTTGAAAAAATAGTCAGTTTAAGCAGATTCCACCAGATGATTCGAGAGGACCCCCGTGTACCTTAAATGAAAAGAATTTACACGTTAGATATGCATATACCTACATTTATTTCTCTTCATACAAAATTGCATTGAAGAAGTAAACTGTTTAATGCCAGTAAATATTTATGATAATATCAATTTCAATTAGGTACTTAGATTTTATAACATAAACCGTCAGTTAAAGTAATTGCTTTATTAAATATACACTAAATACCACAGTAATCAACCTGAAGGTTGTTTTGAAAGGTCAGGATAGAGCTCACCTAGTACTAAGCCCAATGGTGTGTGCAATTCCTGTATGGGTGGATGGGGCCAATTCCTTTCCCTGTACCCCCTATAGTTTCCCAGGAAGATCTTGTACCTGAAACCAATCCAAATGAATCTGGTTTGCATGACATGTTCAGAAGTGACTGTAATTGATCCTAAACTGGAGGTTTTAGAATGAGTAACAAATTTCTCACTTTCCAGTCTACAGTTTGTTACAGCTTAAAATCTTTTTCTGATTTCCTGGAATTAGTTAATTTCCATTCCAGAATCTGTTCCTCTTCCCCTTGCGGTAAGGAGAGAAGACTATGCCCATTCCTCCAAAAATTGGTAAACGTGCACTATCAATGGTCGTCTATTATCTCTAGTGGTGCTACCTTATTTCTGATATCCTCCCAAGTGCTCGTGTATACATAAGCCTCACTTGTCATTGAGGCAAAGAGGGATGAGTTCGGATAGGAGGCGGAGGCTCCAAGCAGATGGATGAGAAAAGTAATTGAGAAGTGAAGCAGGGCTTAGCCAGAATAACAATCTCCTGATAAATACAAGTGAGGTAATGAGGCAGCTGGAGGAAGGGTGATTGAAAATTTAAGGAGGTTAGTTAATGTGAGCCCAGCGTCAAGGGGTCGTACTTTCGAGCAGGAAGGGAAATAGCAACCATAAATGAAAATAATGAACATGGTTATTTAAGAATTATTTTCATCTTTCATTATTATAATTAAATCCAATTTAATATCTCAACATTTCAGCTACAAAACTGAGTTTAAATTCACTCCCATATTTTGAGTGTAACAGCGGTTTGACAAAATTGAAGGAACTTGCCTTTTTTCCAAAAGACTTACATCTGCCATTTTCATTTGCTTACCCATTCCACAAATGATGACTAATTGGTAGATGAACACACATTTATGAATTTTATTTCTCATTGCTGTTCCCATTTCTGAGTAAAATGCATAGTCATCCTACTGGGATCACAACTCCTTACTCCTACGCTTCCTATTTCTAAACACATTTCTCCACATGGCCCAATCATCTCTCCTTTATCTGCAAAATGATCATTCCTGAGCCCTCCTCCCATTTCATCCCATATTTTTCTCAGTCTTTCACCCTCCCTGTCCCTTCGATTTTCCACTGACAAGTAAGACTTACACATAGGTGACCATATCAATGTTTTTGTACCTTAATGACAATCAAATATTAAAACTGGTTGGTACTTTAAAAGAGTGGACAAATACCAGGTGTTTTGCTTCCTTAACATGGAATGATTCCAAAAATTAAAGCTTGGCTACATTTTTTATACAAAGGGATGGTGAATTTATGACAAGTTTTTTGCCTGAGATGGTTCACAGAAAAAATAATTCCAGTCGCATGATGCTTGACAGTACAGCCTAGGTTACCATTCAAGTATTACTTGAAAACTTAAACCCCTTATAATTAGTGCCTCCCAGATTTGTAAGGAATAACTATCTTTGGCATTTGGCATCTAGAAAGGTTTAACAGAAGATTTAACAGGGGCTTCTTATGGCCTCTTTTTAAAAATTATATTAAATATTTCCTTAAGCCATATAAGGTTTTATTACAGTACTGTGAAAGTAGGTATGGTGATTTTTGGAGAATGTTAACCTCTAGCCAGTGAACATTAAAATCTTAGAATGATCACATAACACAGAGGTATTACCATAATAGGTTTTATTATCATATGTATATATAAATAAATAGGAAAATTAATCTTATTGTCAGGGACAATTAATTAATTTTAGTTTAAGGGAATATTATTTAATGTTATCAGTCTAGGAAAAAATGTCACAATTTTAACAGGGCTTCCATGGTGACAATTAAGCATACAGCACTGTTGAGTAGACAAGGCAGAGAAGCCAATTTCGATGATTCTTTTAGCTTAAGATTGTTACCAGTGTACTTCTGTCAAATGTGACTTCCCTTTATGGTTGGGAATTAATCAAGGATTAACAGATTTCTGTAACATTTAACACCAAGAGTGATCACATTCTGTAAAGTTGCAGGCCTTTCAATTTCAAACTTGCTTCCTCAATTCATATTCATTTGCCATGCAGCACTAGTGTCAAGTAATAATTTTACAATAAATATTAACTTACTATGAGTAGGAAGAAAATTTCCTTGCTACATAATGAAAGGTAATTGTCAACACCCTTATTACAGAATCAGCATAGAGTATTTTGGGTATGAAAAAAATTATGGATCTTCTAATTTTGCCTCGACGAGCATATTACATATTCAACAATGAATGAATTAATCATTCAATGAAAGTTATTTACAGTGCACCATAACCGAGTAGCAAATCGAAGGAATTTTAAAAAAATTTTTTGTTGTGAACAGCTTGTGAGAGAAATGAGACAGACTTCAGTGCACCTTTCAAATATTTTAGACAAAATGTCTTTTCTCAACTATATCCTAATTCATACTTTAACAATTATGCACTATTAAGTACTAACTTCAAAGCTGGTTTCATTTGACACTTACTTGTGCATCTCCGTTACATAGCCAGGGTTATAAGTTAGGTAAGGCAAGTCAAACATTATGAAGCTACAGCACACACTGATCCTGTTATTGGGGAAATGCTGATCAAATTCCTTAACAGCTTAAGCATTTGGGATAGTTTGCATGAGTCATCTGCCACCCTTACTACACCATAAAATCAGGCATTTTTGAGGGTCGGTTCTATCAAAATTAAACAACTGACAAGGCATCATAGTTTAAATGAAAAATCCTTAAGTATCAGAGATCAGTTTTCCATGATGTCCAGATTGAAATTTAATGAATATGATAAAGTTTTTAGCAGGAAAGACATGTTAAGGAGTATTTATTAGAATGCATTTGAAGGTGAATAAAATTTCTCTATTGCAAGTATATAAAATACAATTCTAACAGTATTAGATAGTATTTTTTGTAGTCAGAATCATCGATTTGTACAACAAACTCTTTGGCAAGCAAAACTATGCTGCATCTAGAAAAGTCAGTAAGCTTAAATATAACTCTGCATAAACATGTATTTTTGAGGTCTGATGAATCCTACATTTTCCCTCTTCCTTATGTCTTTCGCCTTTGTGTTGTAACCTTTGCATCCTGAGTTAAACAGCAAAGCTAAAATTATATCATAGTCATCGCCAACACTGACTAGACTAAGAAATATATCACCCAACCAAAAATTAAAATTGGAATTCAGCAGTGCTTGTTAATATACATGGGGCTGCTTTGTGTAGGATAGATGAAATTGCCCTCCACTGCCATTGGTGACTGCAATTACTCTACATTATTAAAATATGATTACTTTCGTTATTCCCCCAGAAAAATGACAAAAGTTAAACCTAATGTGACTTATGCTAAATGAATATCACCACAATTCATAGCTGATAACTTAAGAAAAAGCTGTGTTAAACATATTGACAGACACTGCACCACATGTTTGCCATCAACTTTCAAAGTCTGAAATATAAAAATGTGTCACCCCTGTGCATAGATGGCCCAATATGATCACAATAAGCATTTTAAGAGCCCCAATGGATCATGCATTGATAGGGCCATTAATGGCCAAGATGGTGGTGGCATCCAATCCAGCACATGCACAGACAATTATGAAAGAAATGCTCATGATTTTATTTTACCCGAATATCCATGACAGCATAGTAAAATCTGTCAGGAAATTGGTGGGGGGTGCACCCTTTCAAAGCAGCCGGTCGGCAGTTTGAGCGGAATAACATTCCTCTATGTTAAGTATGTTTTTCGACTTTGTAACAAGGTCCCCAGCCATTCGCCAAATGTCCCCAGCCATGCATCTTTAGTCGGTACCCACATCTTGACCCCGAGCATCTCCCCCCAGGGTGGTCCCCCAGCCCCCTTACAGACCCAACTTGGCTCCGTGCAGCTTTTATTCATTTCCCTGACTGACGAGAGAGCATAAAGGAAAGTTTTGAGAGACCGTGGAAAACATCCAAAAACAAGTTTACGTTCCTGAGAGACATTCCCGTCAGAGTTTCAGGGCTCCTTCCAAGCATGGTAGACATCTCCGCAAGTGTATGAATGCAGGGGGAGAGTATTTTGAAGAATTTTAAGTATTTTTACAAGTATGATCAATGAATTGTTTATCTCTTAGAATTCGCATTATTGTTATAATGGTCCCTGTAGGTGCTCATGCTCTGCGCCACAAAGGAACAAAAAATAGTTGGATGCATAATTCATAGTTTTGACTCAACAAACATCTTTTCATCAATTATTGCAACTAAGTATAACAATGGTATATTTTCAAAGGCATATGCATTAAAAAATTGAATGCATTGAAGGTGGAAGACAATATTATTCCTATTTATTCCTATATGGTATTAAAAATGTATGAAAATATTTGGACCAATTACCAAATGAAATTCATTATCTAATGCTATAAACCAGTTGGTGTGAAAAATGGTAAAAGATACCCTACTTCATGAATTATTATAAATTATTAACAAAGCCTCCCTATGGACTACCTTTGAATTAGTAGAATGGTTCACGTATTCTGAAGATCCATAGAGGTGAGAATTTTTAGTATAAAAGAGGAAGTCTAAAAATAGGGGTGTACTGCATTAAGAAAGAGTAAGTGGATTTACTCTAGTGCAGGTTTAGGGTAGATACCTATTACATATTAGTTTGGCTTAGAAGTTTATAACTTGATAGGTGGTGGACTAATCCGCCTCGACCAGAGGACTACTACTTTAATAACATACCTCATTCATGATTAAAGAAGTGCGGGCGGCAAAAGAGAAACTTCACAGCATTAGCAATGCTGCGAAACGCTAACTTTCTCCCCAATCTCTGAAGAAGGTGGGTTCTATCTTCTTCAGATTCAAAGCTCTCCGATTACGATCAACATCAAGGGACAATGATGATTTCTCTATCATCGACTCAAACTATCTGTGAAGATTTCGTTTCAGTGAAGACCCCTGGAAAAAATAAAATAGTGACAATTTAATATCATCAAGAAAATTTTAATTTAGTGAATATCAATTAAGCATTCAAATTAAATTTCTCACCATAGAAAATTATATCTTAAAAATATAACCTCCTAACCGGAAAACAGTTGTTCGTGAAGTCCACGAGAAGACTATAGGACAGCATATTTTTTGATGAATGAGGAGCGTACTTAAAAGAATTTGAGGAGCACACTATTCGTATAAACAGCGCCAATTCCTGCACATTTTCTGATTCTCGCCACAGTTGACAGTTTCGCTAGTAATTCTCCTAGGATAATTTGACCGAGGGTATACACTACTATAATCATTAGACTCTCAAAGGATTGCAAACATACTTAATTGATTCCAAACCGAGAACCTGGAAAATAGCTTAGACCAAGTGAGGAGAAAGTGTTAATTTTAACAGTGTCACGCCTATCACATTTTCAAAAGATTCAAATAAAAAACACTGTTCTTCGGAATGAATGCGATGAAGACTCTTCAATTTGACCCAGCCGCGAATAAGACAAGCCCAGTTTTGCCACCTTTCATTCCTCGACAATCTTTCCGAGGCTTAATTGGTTCACCACACACAAACCACGAAAAAACTAGAGTTTTCACGTAATAATTGATACAACTTTACTGTTTTAAGAATTATGAATACACATTCCCATATGTAACTCCTAAGACAACATTTTAAGCGATTGCTTCCAGAAACTATAATAAATGTACAACAACTAATTTTCATGAATGCAATCAAGTTCTTAGTACTGAATTCATCACCCTCGAGCGTTTGTATAAAAATATCTTACTATGCACTGAAGTCAAATAGGAATTTCAAACACGAGAACAAGATAAAATTATCTAAAAACTTTGCTAACCATTAATGAAAAAGAAGTACATCACCTGAACTTCTTAGATGAAGCGGGTCATCCTCTATGCTGGTGCAATCCACGCTGCAAAACGTTTCTGTAGTACATCACACGGCATATATTTAATGCAAACAGCTCTACCCGACCGATCACGCTGACGGCTAAACGAACAATGAATCCGAGGGTCGTTAGCGAACGATCAAGAGGGGGCGCTGACGAGTCGGAGGGGAGTTGGTGAGAAGAATTGAGGGGTCGAGAAATTGAGAAAAGAAGGGAATGTGGGAGGAGGTTTTTGCGGAAGAGTGCTTCGAATGGAAGGGGACGACGCGACGGTTGGAGCATAAAAATTCAGTGACGGGTGGGTGGTTCAAGCAGGCAGGTTGAATGGGATTCCAGGGAGGTACCTATTCGCAAAACAATTAAATTGGTGCAAGCGTGACCTTGTAATGGATCGGCGACAACTACACTTAGTTTTCTTTGAAGTTTGGAGTGATGCCATACAGGATTATCTCACTGAGTGTCAGCTTTTAGGCCCCTCGGTCTTTCGTATTTTCTCTCCCTTGTTTTTTAATGCCTGATAACCACCATGTAGTTATCATCTGATTTGGTCATACAACCTACGTATATTGTACCAAGTTACAGAATTTACCTGAATCATCATTGTATCTCATTTTAAAAATGTCTGTCATTGTTGTAAGTCTCATGAAATCATTGATACAAGAGGCAGTTCTGATGTTCCGCATGATACAGTGGGTCAATTTGGTCACAGTCATCCTTCACCATGTAAACAACGTTATCAACTGTCCAATAAATAAGGCCGGCTACAAAATCATCGGCCATTTGCTCCAAAAACATTACTTTGTCCATTAAGAGGCTGCCTCCAAAAATACGGGTTGTCTGCTAAATAAAAAAATATCTATCATACAACACAAAATGATATCTGTCCCAAATAACTAAATTTAATTATCTAATGTTTTATCAAAATGATTCACCCAAACCTATAAAATGCTACTCAAAATCCTGTGTCATGTCACAAAAATCTCTATATCATATGTCCCAAATGTAGCCAGGGTTTTCGAAATATTTCTCATGTCTTTTATGCATTATTTTGCTCCTGGGCACTGCGATAGGTCACTGCTGTGTTATCTCCTTCCTCTTCTACGATGAGAGAAGGGTCAGTTCCTCTCCCTGTTCTGCTTATGGTTTACGAGAAAGATCAGACACCTGAAAAAATCCTTAATGTCAACTTGTCTTTGATTCCAGGATTTGTTCAATCTAAGTCTGCGCACTTAGAGCATCGGATTATCTTTATAGGTTTTTATTTAGCTTGATCCATCTGCTGCATGACATCCTGTGATAGTTGTTTAACTCATTTGAATTTCATCTTCGTGCACTTTTTCTGATTACAATGCAAAATCCAATCTAATTTGAGTTGATCCCTCCTCCACAAAATTTCAATGTGTGACAATTGTAATAATATAGGGACATGGAAAGGCCGTACTGAGTATAAATCAAGGGTGTACGATGGCTAGTTTATTGAATCCCCACTTCATAGAACTGGGGTTCTAATACTAGTGGTCAGAAAATATTAAAATGGTATCCTGATCCCTAATTAGGTGCTAAGTGGAGGGTACTTCAAATGAGTACGCGTTCCATTGGGTGGGACACAATAAGTCCTTAGATAATCTGAGAGATGGCTCTCGTAATATCGAAAATAAATTTTTTCTATTAAATAACACTCCTAACTAACTAGTCTGCTTTTAAAGTTTCAGCTGTATCCGTCATATAGTTTCATTTTTGTCATCGATTGAAGTAAACTACTTTAATTTGTCTATAAAAATGGACAAAAGTGAGTTTAGAGCAGTGATTAATCATTGGTATTTGAAAGGGTTGACGCCGAAAGAAATCAAAGCTGTGTTGGATGAAGATCATGGCACATCTGGTCCAGTGTTTGCAACTGTTTACAACTGGGTGAATGAGTTTAAACGTGGTCGCACATCCACAAAAGATGAATGCAGATCCAGACGCCTTGTGGAAGTGTCTACCCCCGAAATGATTGACAAAATCCACGATATGATTCTAAGTGATCGACGATTCAAAGCGCGCGAAATAGTAGAAGCCATAGTCCTATCGCGAGGTATAGTAGCTTCAATTTTGCACGAAAAATTGGGCGTGAAAAAAATCTCGGCAAGATGGGTGCCGCGTTTACTTACAGCGGAGAATAAATGCAATCGTTTGGTCGACTCTGAGATTGTTTTGGAGCTTTTTCGTCGCAATCCTTATGAGTTTCTATGCCAATATATAGCTGTTGAAGAAACATGGGTACACCACTTCACTCCAGAGACAAAGCAAATGTCAAAACAGTGGATTTTTGAAGCCGGTTGAGAAAAGAAATCAAGGAAAAGCGTCCTCATCTGAAACAGAAAAAAATTCTCTTTCATCAAGATAATGCACGGGTGCACACCTGCGCAGTTGCAATTGCCAAAATTATGGAATTAAAGTTCCAATTATTACAACATCCACCGTATTCACCAGATAGGGGCCCGTGGAGTTATTTTGCCACTTTGCGGGCCCGGTTTCCGGAATCGGCGCACCAAAATCATCTTAAAATGGTCTAAACGAGGTCTTGATATCCTAATTGACTATTCAACTGAGTTTAAGACGAAAAAAATATGTCCGATTCGCAATTTTTTTTGCAACTCTGCGGGCCCGTTTTCCGGAATCGGCGCACCAAAATCGTCTAAAAATGGTCAAAACGAGGTCTTGGCATCCTAATTGACTATTCAACCGAGTTTAAGACGAAAAAAAATGTCCAATTCGCAAATTTTTCATCCCCCCCCCCCACCGGGGGAAAGACAACGAAGTACCCTATGAGGATCATATTTCCCGGTTACTGGCAAGGTACTCGTTAAATGTGTACAGTTTTTGTTGATGTAAATATGGTGGTCACAACATACCACCAGCTCCCCTACTATTGAGGAAACGTCAATTCAGCAGTCATATTCTGTTGTGAGTAAATGAGAATCTACTCTCCGATGGACGATGTAGACCAAAGTCCACAGGTTTAAGTATGAAGTGATTGCGACTCCGTGGACATGACGGATGTAATACTGTCTGGAACATGAAGTATCGAATAATAATGAATTAACGTAAAGTTTACGCAAATATTTTAATGCATTTCTTTGACTCAAAGACATCAAAATAATTCAAGAAGATGGGGCACGTTCGAGGGCAGTCTGAAAGGTTTCAGACCTAACAAATAAACAACACAAAAAATAAAATTTTGATTCGACACACTTTTGATAGCGCTGCTGTAACCTTTTTAACTCTTCCAAATAGTATTTGACGCCTTTCTCCGTAAAAAGCGTTTACGTAAGCGATTTTCGTCCGATGAAAATCTGTCTTCCAAGGGAAACTTTGAGGTTAGGGAATAAGGTAATGTCGCTGGGGAATCTAGTGAATGTGGTTAGTTCGTTTTATTGATGTAAAAAGACTTTCGTCTTTCTATCTTCTTTCTTGAGGAAGCAATTGTGGTCGTTCTTTTGAAAATTCTACCTCCAGCTTGCCAAATGCACAATATTCTCTCGTTATTGTTCTTCCTTTTTGAAGACAATCGATGGAAACAGTTCCGTGAATGTCCCTAAAGACAGTCGCTATCACCTTCCCGGCCGATGGAACCGTCTTCGCCTTTTTCGGGGCAGGTTCATCCTTTGCAGTACAGTGTTTTGACTGATATTTCGTCTCAAGAGGTGGATCCAAGTTTCATCTACATTTGTGGATCGACGCAAAAAATGTTACCACTTCGCTTAAACCGCTCTAATAGGGCATTGGAAATGTTCATTTGAATGTGCTTTTTGTCCAAAGTGGGCAAACGCAGCAGCCAACGCGTGGATAGCTTATGCATGCCTAATTCTTCAGTCATTATATGAAAAACGCGTTCTTTCGATATACACCCAGAGCCTCTGCTATCTCTCTAACCTTCATTCGGACGGTCGCTCACTACCATTTGTGGAGCTTTTTCGATGTTATTGGTGGTTGTCACAGGTTTTAGCCGTCCCGAACGCTCATCATCAGCCAAGTTGGTACGGCCACATTTAAATTCAGCTTCCCAAAACACCACGAACTTAAATGATGCTGCAGTGTCCCCATACACCGCGTCCAACTCGACTTTGATTCGTGTAGACGTATTGCCTTCCAAAAACAAATATTTAATGACAGCTGGATACTAGTTTTTTTTTCCATTTTCACAAAAACCCACACTCAAATAATTGTCAAACATCAACCGAGTGCCCAAAATGGCTTAAATTTTGGTAAATATCTTTCAACGCATTCACAGGCATATTTCCTAACATTTGTTGAAGAGTGCTGTCATCTTCAAGTTGGGGCCGGAAAATTTTCAGACAATCCTTGAAGTAGTAATTTAAAGAACATTGATCTTCAGATAATCTATTTTGCAACATGCTATACCTCAAATACGTTGTAGCACTCCAGCAGTATGTATCCGTGACGACATTCATTCATAAAGTTCTCTTTCATAACTAAGTACATTTTGTAATATTTCTTAATTTCTCGATCTTCTCCTAGTGAACACACCAAAAGAAAATTTAGCTTAGATAAGCGAGAACATTTTCTTCATTGAAATAAACTGAAAATTATAAGATACTAATTTTTGTAGCAACCTTCCCATTCAAAGCGAAAATTCTCATGTTGAACAAACCAACTAAATATGAGTCCGGGGCATATGGGCATCAAACCTGCATGAGCTGCTAGTAGAAGTTGTCGCAATAACTTATTAATTCTGTCTTATTCATAGACAGTTTTGTCACTCCAAAGAACCCAGAGTGGCTGCCCTAGTTAGCAAACACAATTGCCCAATTGGTGTATTTCGATTCGGTAGGTATTCAAATCCATATGTATTAGCATATGTAGATTTACTCAATATCTTATTGATTATGCATTTATTGGTATTCTTAATCACACATCAATTTGTAATTTACATAACTGGGCATATCAGGGCTGCTCATTGAACTACTACCTTGATCAAATCAATTGGGTTAACTGTGGGAACTAGTACTTCAGCGGCGGTGTGTGATCCATAACATTCTTTTTGATAGTATGTGATAGGTAATATATGTAATTTGGATTTCTAGTAATTTAGATATTACTTGATTACTAGTTCTTTCCCATCCATGATGAAATGTGTTTGTCCACAAACATTCAAAAACTTTGAGAAACATACCCTGAAATATGTTAACATTGCATACAACTCTTTGATCATTGATCAATTCATTAAGTGTCATCCCAAATAAATGCATTGATGAGGCACCTAAATGAGTGTCTGAGGGCTTCAATTTTGAAGCGTCTTGTGATTTGAATCTCTTAAGATTAAAACATGTTGAAGATCTAAGGGCAGTATCAAATTTCCTATCTCCTAAAACGGATAATGGATTTTTCATAGAATAATCTTTTCTCTGAGATTGAGCGAACATGATGAATCATTTCTCATCAAAGCCTGTGTCAACCTATAATCAACTATAGTTTTTACCAAGTTAATGATTACATTGTGTTGTGTTTCGCCGTGTAATTTCTTGTAATTTGAGTAGAAAACCTCCCAGGCCGGACTTCTCCAGCCTGTTGAGCATGGGGTCCAATACGACATTGAATAGGAACGCCGAGAGGTCTCCCTGCTCGAAATCCCTGCGGATATGAAGCCGGATCGGCCTCCACAAGCCCCCAATCTCTGTCGACACCCGTGATACATTTCGGCGACGAGTTGCAGTATATGGGGATGGACACCTTTCGCCCTTAACGCTTTCAGGATCGCAGAGTGCGGCACTGAATCGAACGCCTTTGGGCCGTCCAATAAAGCTACCGTGGATCCGCCACTGATCTTTGATTGTTTTGTAACCTCGCGTAAGAGGAACAAATCGTGAAAACACCATCCTCCGACACGAATCCCTTTTGCCACGAGAGAGTAACTGCCCTGCGTAGCCTTTCGGCCAACATTCCCGAGTACACCCTCGCCATGAGCGATGAGATCGTAATCGGCTGCCAGTTCTCTGGTTTTCTCTTGCCTAAACCCTCCTTCGGAAGGAGAGGGTTCCTGTTCTTTTTCCATTCAGCCGGGAAGTAACCCGTACCCGACAGTAGGTTAAAGAGCTTTTCCAATACGCCTGCGATCCCCGGGAAGTTCACCAAATGGAGCTTCGTAATCCCGTCCAGCCCGGCGGCGGTGCCTGGATGGATTGTCCCCAAGCGCGACCTCACCTCTCTTGGACAAATGTATTCGAAGCACCTGTGGATGGATTTTACTCTGGAATCGCCTAGGACAGGATGTTCCGTTACCGGCTTTAACCAGTGTCTCTCGTATAGTCGCCGAATCTCAGTCGCGGTCAGCTATTCTTCCTAGTCGCCTTGCCATAACGAGTCCAATCGATCCCAAACTACCAGCCTTGCTAGTCTTCTCTGACAGCGCTGGAACATATCGGAACTCCTTGCAAATTCAAAACGCTTGCGGATAGCACTCTTTGCCTCTTTTCTATTTCCCGGAGGACGCTTCCTCCGAAACCTATTCTGATATTTCGGCCCGCTCGGGCCCTTTCTCTCTTCCTCGTCTCACTCATGTGGAATAAGAGCGGGCTACAGCCAATCAGTCCCAGAATTTTCAATCAAGCGAATAATCCTTTCCTAGGCCAATCAGAGGATGGCTCTGGAGAGGATTCTGTCCAATGCGCTACAGAGTTCGGCCGCCTTTTACCCTTTGGGCGTGCCATAATCAAGCGCTTTTTGGAGGATCCCACTCCGCCAGTTGCGATACTCTACTCGCGAATTGTATGCCCTCTGGCGAGTGTCCTCTGTCAACTCCGGCGTTCCTCTATCAAAGCCGTTTCCGACTCAATGCTAAGGTCCTGTCCAGATTTTTCTGCATCTACCGGACATTGATCTGAGCGTATCACATTCGCCGGGGTCCACGTAATCCATCCATCTGGGTCCCCTGAGAAGGCTTCTGTCAAATCCATTTTGGGCTCCCTATCGAGCAACGTCCGTCGTCGTGATCGCACCTGAGCTGGGGTGTTGGATCCCAAATCCTCAGAAATACGTATATTCACGCGGCGGTTGCCAGAGAATTTCTGCATCAACTCCTTGAGTCTCGAAGACGTCATCGGTCCATAGATAGTCCTTCCGTCCCGATTCTTTTAGAACCTTCGGAACCAGGAACGACTGGCAGTGCTTCTGATTCCTGAGTGCCGGTTACACGTGACGTTCATGAGTCTCTAATCCACAAGCCGTGGGGAATCGCCTTGGACATCCCTCGCAAGCAAATTTTCTGTCGACCGGCTCACTGGTGCCACTCCTCCGCCCTTTGCAGTGCGGATAGTGGCAAGTAACGGATTGGTAGGATCGATGCTCCGTTGTGCATTTCGAACTTCGAAATCTTTGTATATTCCAAGGGTGCACCGTTTCAACATGCTCCGAGATTCCTCTTGCACCAATCATTATGCTTACACATAGCGGGTACGGATGCAGCGTCGTAACCGGGTACGTAATCCAATATTCATTAGCCGATCGGACGCGAGGTCGCAAATGGGACCGTCCTCTCACTGAGTTTTCCGCGCCGTTAGGACTAGTACTCTGTGGCATCCGAGGCTTCCCGTTAGCGTATGGTTGTACTGTAATTGTGAGGTTCAAGGGGTTCGGGCATGTTTCCGCCCTACTTACCAGGTACATACACCGTCGGACCAGGCTCGCATCGAGGAGTTCACGCCCAAAACGTTTATCGCACTCCGTAAATAAACGGCCGAATTGGAAGAAAACGCACAGCTTTTATTCTCCCTTTATTCTTTATTTTAATCACCCTGTTGGGGAACCATTCTCAAAACCCCGAAGGATCCCGTGAAAAGAACGCAACCCGAGACCACGTGTAACCCCGGGTAGAGACCGCCCCTCGTCCCGGCGATCGCATGGGGACCTACCGGCAACTCGCGATGCATTGACCCTCGTACTAAATTATCAATATTTGAATTTATCGTGTTCCAAATCCTTTCCCGACTAAAATAGTCGCGCGAGTTCAGAAGAAACTAAGAACTAACCTCGAATCCCTTCCTCGCAATTAGCTGACATCACGAACTCGCCTACGCGATACCCGTCTCGCTTCACAGTCCGACAGGGTTCAATGTTTTCGACTCACCACGAGGAGGTGCCAGGGTATTACGAGACTTAGGTTGTCATTCCGTGGGATATGGACTTTTTTAAAGAGGTGTTAAAAATGCGTTTACGCATACCCGGGGTCCAGTTGCATTCAGGCTCTTCCCCTCCCATTTGAGTTGATTCCCTAGTTTACTGTCATTACCTGGGTAGTGTGGGACTCTGTCCGGATTTACACCTGCACCCATACCCACTAAAAACCCCTTCGGCGTACTGGATCGTGATCCATCCTTGGGGCCTTATTTCCTGCCGCCGACTTATCGGTGCTTGCGTGCAGGTTTTCCGTAGAACATACTCCGCCGGAAACCCTTCATCCAATTTCCGTTCTGTCCTGACCGTAGATGGTGGCGGTCATCTTGTTCCACCTGGTAAAATTCAAGTGGGATCCTTGTAAGACCCTGGTTGTGATGCTAGCCAGGGTCTTCGTCGTTATTCCTAGGCCCAGAAATGACAGGATGATTTTCTCCATAGCCCTCGCCATGAAATTGTACAGGAGGTACATTCGACATTCGTAATTTCAATGTTATTCTTCTCGGCAATTTTCTCCTTCAATTCTGCGCAGTTGTACTTTGCTTTCTTCCTCTCATGTGTGTCTTTGAGAGATCCCGCTCCGCTAAAAATCTGTACGTCTATGATTTTAGCGACGCCTTTCTTGATGGCGAGCATATCAGGTTGTAGTACTCCGTACGAGAGGGGTAGCCGAGGTTCCAGTTGGACTTTCAACCCAAGCTTTTTCAGGTTGTTAAACATTTTTATAATCGCATTGTGTCGTAATATTCTTCCTCCAAGCGTACGGAAGCAGCCTTGTATGATATGGGCCGTTGTTTCAGATGTTTCACAACTGGCCCTTCATTTAATCTCCTCGGGGTTGTCTCCTACCTCTTGATGTGCGAACGCGGGATGGAAGTGCGTTTATGTGCACGTGGATGTTCTGCACATATTCACGCCCCGGGATTTGCTGGCTGCTTCTATCAATCCACCGAGTACTGGTTGTGGTCTGTCTAGATTCCCAAGTTCGAATCCATCCACCGATGAGTGCAGCTTTTGAGCCTAATAATCGTGAATGGTGCTCTTCTTGGGTATATCCTCCCCGTCGAAACGAGGTAGAGCTCTGTTTGCCCATACTATATTCCTCATGTGTCTGGTGGCTTGGATATACATGTCATATGTTCCATTACAGGTGGACCACATGGAGCACCCTTCATGGCAGGCACAGGTATGTGGGAGCAAGCGGTGGCAACTTCAGCCTCCCCAGAATGCCTCTATGAGGGCCAAGCCCTCAAGGTCACCGTGCACCCCGGTGAAATCAGTGAGTGCCTCTACCACCTGCCACTGCCCTCCTGCCTCACTCCACACCCTACTCTAAAGCAACTTGTGCATTCCTTTCAGTTGTGGTAGACACCAACCGCTGGTATTCCACACTGATCGTCTCCACTGACATGAGCATTACCATCGGAGCTGAATATGACTGAATGGCATCACTATGCTGCGACGGTAAGGAACAGAAGTCTTGTCTCCATCAGTTATCATTTAAAATTTTGAGAATAATCATTCAGCACATATTTAATTCCCATTGAAAATTCTAATGGCATTATATTCCACAGAAGACTCTATCAGGTGCACATTTGAGTTCCCAGGTCTATGCCCCAAGCTGGGAAACTTTTCCATTTGCTATTAAATATTTATTTTATCAATTGGCTTGTTCTGGCACACTATTCTGGTTAGAGAAGTACTCAATGATATCATCTGCACATTATGATACAAATTTGAATCCTTGTAAAATCAATGTAAAAACTCATGCTAATTGCGCACCTAGGTCTGTTATCATATGTTGTATGATGTGACTATTTGTTACTTTTTAAGGATGCAAAATTTGAACTTTCACTAATAATGCAATCGATTTTCTGTAATTGAATTCAGTAATGTCATTTCTGTTTCAATAAACCCTTTACCTTGCCTGTCTCTCACCTCTGTAACTCTAATGACCATTCACTGCCAGCTGCTGCTGTCATGAGTACTCACTACCAACTATATAAATAGCTTGCTGGTTGAAGATTGCTATTGTGAGACAATGGTGTCAATGGTGAGTGCCTGGTGTCAATAGAATTACTGCAATAGAACAGGCAATTAACTCAGTGAATGATGAAGAGATGCGGTTGCAGTAAGCCAAGTAAAAAGTACTATATTACCATTTAAAATTATCATGAAAAATACAACTCAGCATTGCATTTTTTTATTTCATCAAAAAAGTCGTTTCTCGGAAAGAGACCAACTGGGAAAATTTTTCCCTTCCTTTGCGATCGTTATATACTGCAGAGCTCATAGGGCTTACCATAAAAATCTGTGGTGGACTATTATTGGCAGGATAAATTGAGGTCCCAACATTTACTAAGTCAAAAATCATGGTCTCACCTGCAGTAATCATCATTTGAAATGCTTCATTTGATGGCTCACCTAGTTACAGGTTTTATGTCGATTACCAGGGCATGAAATTGTTGACTGATGCTATTTTACTTCCCAAGATCAGAGAAACCCATTACTATCTCGGAAAGATCAAATTTCACCATCCTGAAATTGGCAATCTCCTATCATTAGTTTGTTTTCATGCAACTGAACCCAGCAAAGATGACATATAATGTCCATGTCAGGCATCATGAATACATGCACATGCCTCTTAGGCCAATTAACAAGCCAAGCTCATTTCAGAGACTGATGTATGGTATTTTGGTCTGTTGAAACCCACTGAGTGTCTTCCTTACCTCAGCCCCATATTTCTCTTTGGTGATAACATGGAGTAACATGTTGAGAGGCTATGAAATGCACCTGAGAAATTAAGAGGGGCCAAGATCTCAACTAATTTTAATGAGTGTTAGTTCATGAGTTCATGTTGCATGCTGTTGACATGGAACACTTTTGTCACAAGTGAGCTAAATGATGCAAAAATTGTAATAAGTGTAAGATTAGACCTCAAGAAAGCATTTGGAACTCTTATTGGAGATATTTTGGTAAAAATGCATTATGTTACGGTCCAACTAACATATTACTGTTAGTAGGAGATTTTATTGAATGGTTCAAGGGTTATAATGAAAGACTTCAACTAACAATAATGAAGAAAAATAAAAAAGAAAGAAAGAATAATTCTAGATTAGATTAAAATTAAAGAAAAAAGAAAAATTAAAATTAAAGAATAATTCTAGAGATTTTATTGAATGGTTCAAGGGTTATAATGAAAGACTTCAACTAACAATAATGAAAAAAAATAAAAAAGAAAGAAAAATAGGTCACAACGATTTAGAAACTGTATAGATATCCCCAAAGCAGGTGTGTTACAGGAATTTTATTTATTTTTCTACATGAAAGACAAATATTTTATCTTTTGTTAATTAAAAAAGGCTTTTATCATTGTGGTGGCAGCTGATGTATTGTTTTATGTATTGTACAAATAGTATTTGACCATTTTAACTCATTAAATAAAGAACTCAATGAGCTGACCAAATGGTTCACAAGAAACAAATGAATATTAAATACTAAAAAACATGCAAAAGGGCAGATAGAAATTCAAATAGTAAGCAGGAAGAGATGTTTAAAAATTCCCATAAGTATAGAAAAAAAGATCAAATATTAGCATGCAAAATGGAAGTACATATTTGAGTCAATGTGGACCTTTGCAGGATGGGTGATTTCCTTTCAAATTTGAAAATTATGTTATTTTGGCATGCACAAAAATTGCTAAAATATTTCAATATTATCCAATGTAATTTTTTAGCAATGTGGATGATACTCATCATGGCTAGATAATAACCCCTCTTTCCTTTCAAATCAAAATTTTGCAGAACAAATGTCATGCAGGATGAAATGTAAATGCCTCTGAGAGAACAGTTTTTTTCAAGGAAAAGTACAGGGATCACCAAAATTAAATTTATGCACATAAATTTGTACTTCAATTCAGCATTGCATGGTGTATATGCTAATTATTTTATATTTGTCTACTTAAAAAATGTACTCGATCATGGCAATCACAATTTTCATACACTGCCTTTTTTTGTAAAATGTTACATGGAATTCGAGCACATCCGTTATTTTGCCTTACTTACCATGCATCCCTGGCCAACAGCATGTGCCATCTCCATATATTACTAATCTAGTTTGAAATAATCCAAGCGACTGATGGGTTTTGGAGCAGAGTGTCAGATTGGTGGCCAGGGATGACTCTCCATGCACCAAAAAATTCTTAAAACAGTTCAAAGCTACTATTATCATAGGCTTAAATATGCAGTCTGTCTGTAAGGGATCCAGACATGGAATATTTTGAGAAAAATAGCCTACCTAAAAGAATGAGGCCTTAGTCCCCATTCAGGTACTCCTCTTGGGACTTCACACTCACCCATTTTTCCCAGATTTTTCACCCAGTATCTTTTTCACTTCCCAAAACAATCAGAATGGTCATTGGCTGCCTCATCACATTCTCTTTTATCTTATTAGTGTCAAGAATTTCGTGGTGCAGCAGTAGGAAACTTGTTCCAAGTTTTAGATGATGACCCAGTAACTATACACCTATACTTAATCAGAGTGTTCATAACTGGAGATGAGTCATGGGTTTACGGGTCCTCCTCGTACACTGCACAAATGTCACAATTTCTCTTCAAAGTTTATGTGCTCTTCCTATGCCAAAACTCCAACCATTACCATTGTCCTCTTGATGGATCCCTTTTGGTTTCCCACAAATTACATGCTACCTGGGTTTCCAAGCTTTCATCACAGCCACCAACTAAAGATGGTAATATAAAAACTAACCTCCAACTCTCCCTAGAGTTCACAAATCCCTATCGTGGCAGCACAGTTACGTATTCCAGAGTTTGAATTTGTAAGACTCATCATCCAAAACACCTAACAGCAAATGATGCCCATTACATTGATAGTTCTTTTATACCTGCTATTCAAAAATCTAATTAATTATACTATCATACTTTCCAAGGATTAAAGCCTCAGTCTTACATCACAAATACTGCCCTATACCATGGAATCCTCCACCACAAACAGCCAATAATTTTATGAGTGAAAAACACATATGACATCAGCTTTTCTTGCACTCCTGTTGTCAATTGAAAGCCTCTGACATACCACCCAGTGACCAGCCACAAGGTGACCGTTTTTTGACATTACAGTGAATCCTGTAGGCAGGCACTAGTTTCTGGTAATGGTGGTGACATAATTGTGAGTTGGCATATAATATGATCTTAAAGCCCTTGCATTCCATTAATATTGTGAATTACATTATTTTTCACTCATTTTTTCAAATTACACTATTTTCAAATAAAATAAAATGGTCAAAATCTCTTTGATTCTGTTGGCTTCTGTGGAGATTTTTGCTACGGTTAGTAGGATAGGGTATCTTTAACCAAATTAAATTGAAAAATCTCATGAAAACTGGTGGAATTGTGATTTTCATTCCATTTTGCAACCGACCACAAGTAACAGTAAACTTAACAATGTAGACTCACGCAGAACAATCAAGTTATGACTTTTAGAGGAAACATGAACAAAACAATCATCATACAATTTCTATTTTCAGCATAAAATGGCAATCGCACACATTAGTCATACCAAAGATATAAATGTAACAAAATTACATTGCGGTATTCTTCATTGCTGTTTGAAAATTCTTCACGGATGAACAGCATTTTCCCGTGGGTAATTGCTGTCATGCACTTCTGGGAATTTCTTTTTTCTGTCTCCCTTTATCATTTAGTTTTATGGATCTGATTTAAAACAACTTTTACCCATTTTTAAGGTGCGACAGTATTTCTACCCCGAACATTTTTCACATTCAATCTTCTCAAATATAACTAGGAATCATTAGTAATATTACTTTCCTTTCTTTTTTTGCATGACTCCTTTACTAACAAAGATAATAATAATAATTCGGCTTAATTCGAGTGAGATTGAGACTGTGGCAGTCCCTTCCATCTAACCCATTAGCAAATAATATTCAAAGAAAATATAATTATAGTTGAGTGCTAAATATTATAAAAAAAGAACTAACTAATGGAAATCGATTTGCAATGAATATGCATGAGTACAAGGTGTGTAAAAAGATATGCAGAATTGTGGGAAAAATGTAAGGAATAAGGCTTTTTTCCTTGACGAAAAACCCACTTCAGGAAATTACCCACACATGAAGGGGAGTATGAAAAACCTGCGAAAACCTACAGAGAGGTAATGATATTATTTACTAAATCTAAAAAATAATAATTAATCAATGCATAAAGCTTATGAGAGAACCAAAAGGAGAACTGATATGCACATGTGGGGAAAAATTGACTAAAATAAAATTACTGATTAATAATGCAAAGGTAAGACATATTAAATAAAAAAACGAAAGAAAAATATTACTACAATACGATTAAATTATAGCAAAAAAAATTGAATTATAACCCATCACCTGAAGTGAGATTTTATGTAAGATTATATGTAAAGTGGATATTTCTGACGAATAGTTGTGTGAATATGATATGATCGTGAGCTCCTGAAGTGCTTTACTTGCAATTCTGTTGTGATTCTAGGAGTGTCTCATGTAAGGTTCTTTTAAATTATGCAATTAAAGGAGCTTCCCTCAAGGCTCAAGTTTGTTCCATTCATGGCAAGCAGTTATAGTAAATGATTTATTGTAGATAACCATTAGCTGCTGAGGTACAACCAGGTTTTTATTCCCCCCCGTATTTGTTTTATGAACTTGGTCCTCCGTTTTGAAATATTCCAACATGTAATGAGGATTATTCGTTTTCCGAATTTGATGAAGTAGAGTGTGTGAAGTTGATGTCCATCACCAAATTTTATCCAAGAAAGTTTATTAATGTAGCTTGTGATGTGATCAGATATCTGTAGATTAAAAAGGAATCTAATGCATGAAGTGAGCAAACGTTGAATTTTTAATACTTCATCTGATAAGTCTTGGTGAACTACAGTGGCATAGAGGAAAAGCTATATGATTAACATGGATAAGTATTTTTTTAAGGATGTGGGGGTTACATATTTGAATTTGAGCAGAGGGAATAGTGATTTATGCACAGATAGGAGGTTAGTGAAAGTGCATGCAATTGAGTTTAACTAATTGTTACCTAGACGCCGAGGGTGGCAAGTGGCATTTTTGTTATCTCCGAGTGTGACCCTACAGTTGTTATCCCGTATTGTCCGTGGGAAGAAGGAGTCCTTGAGTCCTAGTCCTGGCATCTATTTCCCGAATTTTGTACACATGATCCAAGCGACCAATGTATGTTGGAACGCGAATAATTTTCGAGACCTCGGTGCTGAAACATGCGGATCTGAATTTATTTAGTAAGTTTAACCTAGCATTGAGTCGTCTTTCTTCCAATGATTCCCATCCCAACTCCATAAGCATTTCAGTGACGCTTTTCGTTTTATCGTAACAGTTTTCCACGAAACGAGCTGCTCGGCGTTGGACCTTCTCAATTTCCCGAATGAGGCCTTTTCACACGGATCCCATACGCTACATGCATATTCTAAATGGGGCCTTACAAGAGCGTGATAACAACGTTCCTTGACCTTGGAGTCACTTCTGCCGACAATGCGTCTAATAAATCCTAATTTTTTATATGCTTGCCCGCAGACTTTACGTATATGGTTCCCCCAAGTTAAGTCTTTAGTGAATGTAACACCTAGGTATTTCACCGTATCAACTACTTCAAGGTCAAATAGTAGTAGTAGCTTTCAGGTTTTAGGGTACATCGACAGCAATGGTCATTTTGCACCACTGTCAAAACTTTCAAATCCACCGGTTATTTAAAAAATAATAAAACAAATACATAAATAAATAAATATAAAAATAGTTATTTTTAAAAAACAAACAAGAAACATTGTCAAGAGTGGAGACTGCGACTAAAATTGCCTCATTAGGCCAGTTTCGCTAAAAAATAACAAAACTCTATTTAAGGAGTTGGGGTCATCCCCTAAAATATTACTCAATTCTCCCCTTAATTGGAATTTTCCTCTTGCCCTTGAATATTTATTGCACTGTGTCAGGATATGTTTCACCGTCAGGGGCAAGTCACATTCATTGCAGCGCGGTTGCACTTTCCCCTCCGTAAATAGGTACGAGTGCGTAAGGGCAGAGTGCCCTACCCTCAGGCGCGTGACAATGACCTCTTCCCTCCGATTTTTCCGGATGGAAGAGGGCCAAGCCGAAACGACCGATTTTATCCCCCTGAGTTTATTGTTATTTAAGGACCGCCAAACTTCTTTCCATTGGTTTAGGACCAAACTCCGCAAGGCGGCCTTTATGTCCTCCACAGGTACCAAAGTGGAATCGGTCTCGATTTTGCCCAGAGCTTCCTTCGCTGCTTTGTCGGCTTTTTCGTTGCCAGGTATTCCCACGTGACTAGGAGTCCATATAAAGGATACCCTGTTACCCTTTCTCTGAATAGATAAGAGGGTATGGTGGATCTCCTGAACTATCGGGTGCATTGGTGAAAAGACCGATATGGATTTTAAGGCACTCAACGAGTCCGAACAGATAAGAAAAGAGCCGTTATTCTCTCTTATCTGTTTTAGGGCGGTTCTTATGGCTGAAAGTTCGGCTGTGAATATGCTGCAAAGCTGGTTCAGTTTTTCCTTCACGACTCCGTGGTAACGGTAGACGACCGTGTAGGCACATGCTGTCTCCGACTTAGACCCATCGGTGTAGACCGGGACGAAGTCGGGGTGCGATCCGAGAAAGGCATTAAAGAATCCTTGATATTCGGAGTCGGTCGTGAACGCTTTACATTGTACATGAGGCATTGATTTAAAATCCAGCTTTGGCGTCAGCCAAGGAGGATGTTTAGCGTAGGAGACAGGGCACGCTTGAGGAAAGGTGAAATTGAGTCCGTGAATAAAATCGTTAAAACGAACGGCCAGGGGCCTAGTTGCCCTTCTCCGCCTGTTATATAAATCTAAAAATCTTGAGTTAAAAAGAATATTAAAACATGGGTGGTTCGTCATAGATAAAACTTTCCAGGCGTAGTTGCCCATCAAAATCGTTCTGCGGGTTGCCAACGGAGGTTCCCCTGCGTCAGCCAGTAAGCTTGGCACTGGGCTGGTTCTAAAGGCCCCAGTGGCCAACCGTATCCCGGCATTGTAGACACGTCAGGGGTCTCAGATAAGACTCTCGTCCTGAAAAGTATATTATCGAGCCATAGTCCAATTTCGACCCGACCAGGCTTCGGTACAATAGAAGCATTGTAGTGCGGTCTGCTCCCCAGGTGGAGTGGGTTAGGAACCTTAAAACGTTGAGGGTTTGGCGACACCTCTCGCGCAATACCCGTATATGCTCCCTCCAGTTTAGTTTTTGGTCGAAGGTCATCCCGAGGAAGCGGACGGAGATTCCGGCCCAGCAACCTCAAGGTCGGTAATGTGTGCTGTCCGCGAAGACGGTGGAAATGCACACATTTCGTTTTCTCTGAGGAGAAACCAAATCCGTTCCTTCGCGACCACTCTCCCAGTTTATTTAGGGTCACCTGGGCTTGCCTGGAGGCGTTTGCCAGTCGTGTCGACCGGCAAAATATGGCTAGATCGTCTACAAAGAGCGATGCCATTACCGGGGCATTGACGCATTCCGTCACATCATTAATGGCGATGGCAAATAACGTCACTCTCAGCACTGATCCCTGAGGTACTCCGTTCTCTTGTTTAAACGATCGGGATAAAAACTTTCCGATCCTGACTTTAAAGGAGCGGTCAGTTAAAAAATTATTGATAAATATCGCCATATTGCCTCTGAAACCCCATTTGTGAAGCGTGTTCAGAATTCCCCGTCGCCACACACTATCGTAGGCCTTCTCCAGGTCAAAGAAGACACCTACGACGTGTTGGCGAAGTAGAAAGGCTTCCTGGATAAAATTGTCAGTGCGAACAAGATGGTCTGTCGTGGACCTATTACGGCGAAAGCCGCACTGAGCGTCGGAGAGTAGGTGTCGCCTCTCCAAGCACCAAACAAGACGACGGTTAACCATTTTTTCCATCACCTTGCACAGGCAACTGGTGAGAGAAATGGGACGATAGCTCTTCGGGTCGTTTCTATTCTTGCCCTGTTTAGGAATGGGTATCACCACCGACTCCCGCCAGGAATTTGGGAATCCACCCTCAATCCACAACTGGTTGAGGGTATTGAGGACCTGCCCCAACGCTGATTCCGGAATATTTCGGAGAAAAGTGTTGTGTATTTGGTCTACCCCTGGCGAGGTGTCATGGGAGTCCTTGATGGCTGATTGGAGTTCCCAGAGCGAGAAGGGCACATTATATTCTGCCGGTGTTGGGCCAGCATCGAAATTAAGCGGGACACTCTCGCATCGCCTCTTAATGTTGGTAAAATTGGCGTGATAGCCTTCGTCACTGCTGTTGGCCGCGAACTGCTTGGCGAATATATCGCCTATTTCATGGGGTGAAGTCACCACTCGGCCGGCTATCAGCAGAGGCGACATGACGAAGGAGCCCTTGGACCCGGAGAGTTTCTTTACTTTGTCCCATACCTGACTGAGTGGGGTTCTGTGGTTAATCGTCGAAATGTATTTTATCCAGGAAGCCCTCTTGGCCTCCTTAACGGCCTTTCGAGCTCGCGCTCGTAGGCGGCGGTAAGATGCCAGATTGGTTGCCGTGGGGTATTTTTTAAAAATATTCAACGCCTTTTTCCTAGTCCGGATCGCCCTGTCGCAGTCCGCGTTCCACCAAGGCACGGGAGGTCGATTGAGGCATCCGGACTTACGAGGGACACTTTCGGTAGCTGCCGCTACCAGCGTTGAGCTAAGTGCCTCGACGTTGTGCAACGCGTCGAGACTAGCGTCATGTTTGTATTTAAAATGGGTCTTGAAAAGCGACCAGTCGGCTTGGCTGATACGCCAGTTTTCCGGAGGTTTACAATTGTGAGAGGAAAAGTCTTCTTTTGCGAGCAGAAGAGGAAAGTGATCACTCCCACAGAGATCGACGTGCACGGACATCTTCACCTTTGGGGCTAGGCTTTTAGAGCATATTGAGAGATCTATAGCCGAAAATTCCCCATTAAAACTGTTAAAACGTGTTTTTTCGCCGCCATTTAAAAGAAACAGGTTTAAATCCTCAATAAAATTGGATAAAATCCGTCCTCTCCTATTGCTTCTGGTCGTAGGGCCTCCCCATAGAGGATCATGGGCATTGAAGTCGCCCATCAAAATAAATAGCCGAGGTAGCTGACGGACAAGGGCTTCCAGGTTACACCGTGTCACCGGTGCACCCTCCGGCAGGTAGACGTTACATAACGTCACCGTTTCAGGGGTGTGCACCGTGACAGCCACCGCTTGAAATGGTGAGTTCAGTTGGACTCGGGAGGTGTAAAGGGACTCGGGAGGTGTAAAGGGCCTCGCGAGTCGCAACTGCTACTCCTCCTTGGGCACGTTGTCCACCCGTGTCATCCAATCTAAAAACGGTGTAACCCTTTAGAATACCCTTGTCTGTTTCCTTAAAATGGGTCTCCTGCAGACATGCAAGAGGGGTTAAAATCATGAATTAAAACGGCCAGCTCCTTGTGCCGATAAAATCCATTGCAGTTCCACTGCAGTAAAAACGTCACTAAAATGTTAAAATAAATATATAAATAAAAAATAAATAAGCTAAAAAGCGGCGAGATGACCGTCACTTCAGAGGTCATCGCTTAAAGCGATGTTTCCTTATCCACTCGCTGGCGAGGACCTCCGTATCTGAGATACTGCGGTCCTCCTCCGGAACCTCCGGTTTTTTTGGCTTCACCGGAGGTGATGGGGAAGGGGTCTTCTCACGCCCTTTCGGCGTGCTCCCCTTGGTGGTTTTTGGCGGGCTCCTCTTTGTAGGGCCCACCTGGGCAGGTGGCTCGTCCACCTTAGTTTTACACTCTTTTGTGCATTTAGGTTTTCCCTGGCGTATCTCAGGGGCGCTATCCTTAGGAGCGTCGGTTTGCGTTGAGATGGTACACTTTGGCAAGGGGATTGACGCGACGGAAGCAAAGGACCGGGAGAATTTTCTCCTCGCTTCCATATATGGAATTTTTTCCAGCGTCTTGATCTCCATGACTTTCCTCACCTCTTTCATCTTCGGACAATCGCGGGAGTACACTGGGTGCGCACCCTCGCAATTGACGCAAAGAGGTTCTGAGGGGCACTCTTTACCCTCGTGCGACTCCTTGCCACAGCGCGGGCAGGTGGCCTTGCCCTCGCAACGCGACGCGACGTGGCCGAAGCGTTGGCACTGAAAACATCGCACGGGGTTGGGAATGAATGGCCTCACTGGGACCGATTCGTATCCCACGAACACCTCGGGGAGCCTATCGCGCACGAACGTTAGGATGACAGACGTGGTGTTGATTGTTTCACCGTTGCGCTTCGTGGTAAGCCGACGACAATCAACCACTCCCTGAGAGAATATCTCTTTCTTGATTTCGTCGACTTCCACATACAATAGGTCGTACTGACTTATCACCCCGCGACAGGTGTTCAGAGTGCGGTGCACCTCCACCTTTACTGGGATGTTAGGAGCTTTCCCATTGCCAGTAGCATATTGCTCTGCTGGTCGTTGGCAGTTTCAATAAGTAGCGTACTATCTCTGAGTTTCTTAACGCTCCTAGGATCTCCTGGAACGACACTTGAGAGGACTCTTCTTATTAGAAAGGGTCACACCTTTTTCAAGGCATCACCTTCCGTTGCACAAGACATTATTAGATACCGCTTACATGCGGCAGTAAAGGTATCTCCCCCGCCCGAATCCGGATGGGATCTTTTTGTTGGTGGAAAGTTTTTTCCTCCATAGTAAATAATAATTCGTCCCTCGGCCTCCCCACCCACCTCGGAGCCACACATTCGGGACGCCGCTCCGCTAAACCGGAGCGGTCGCCAGGGCTAACTCGAGGGATATAGCGCTTCAGGAGTGGTTGCCTGTTTCGGGGTGGATCTTCGATGCAAGGGCCCACCAAAACCCCTACATCTCCGACCTCCCTACGCAGACCCTCACAACCTTGGCACTCGCCACCGGAGCAAGAAAGCGACGGAAGCCGATTGACCGGGAGTGGATAGCTCCCGGCCTCCCGTTTACACGAAAACCGGGTCCAAAGAGGGGTATTGCTCCCGAGTCCATACAGGGCATCCGACACCCTGCTGGGAACCAGAGGGCTCACCCTCCAGGATCCCCTTCTCTCCCTTACGGATCTCCAGGCACGGCAAACACCTGGGCGGATCGCAGGCCAGTTGGTATGGCCGCACACAGAGAGTGGATCCACAGTACTGTCCGGACGAATCTCTTGCTGGCTGAGGGTTTGTTTTCAGGGTTTTCTCCCCGCCGTTTTAGTCGCCTCTTACGACAAGCAGGGATACTGCGGCAGTATTCTCCATCCCCCTACCCGCGGGGGGAGCCAAAATGCATTCCATGTAAGTCAGCACAGAGTAAATAAAACGATTAGAGGGATAGATCATCAGGGAATACTTATGTACAATAAATTTCCTGCTTATATTAAAACTATCAAATGTTCCTTTAAATTCAAGTGTCCCGTGAAAAAACTACTTTCATATAAATTATTCTATTCTAAGTGTAGATGATTTTCTAATGCATACCATTTTAAATGCATAATTGAAATGTGTTAATCCCAAAAAATTGTAAATTGTAGGTATTTGTATTTTTCATATTGTTTTTATTTTGCATGATATTTTTTTATTGATATGAAGTTTAAAACATGTATTGACATTCTATGTTTATGGTGAATGAATAAATTACAAATTACAATGACTTTTTTTCGTTCCCTAAATCTAAATTGGTTTCTAACAAATCAAATTTCGATCACCAACGTCATCGAAAGCCAGCGAAAAAAACTTGAAACTCCAGACCTAGCTTCGATGGGGATCTCGCGCTTATTGCAAGACGAATCCACCAAGCTAGGGCTGAGTCTCTGCCTGGTTTACCACCCTGCTCGGTATCAAGGTCGTCTACAGACGATTCCGACATTCGACGCAGTCCTGATTGAGTCACTCAAGTTCGACCGCTAGGGGGGGGAGGTAACGTCGAAGGTGAATACCCCCCAGGAGCAACAGTTTCCCATTCTATAAGTGCCGTGGAACTGCCGACACCCCCCTAGGCGTGGGGCGCCGACAAAGAAGAATTGTCTTGCCGACTACATGCCGACACCCCCCTAGACGTGGGGCGCCGACAAAGAAGAATCAAGTGTCTTGAGCCTCCCGGCTCGCCTCAAATCACCGTTGCTCATCGGCTAGAGAGGATTCTGCCTTAGAGGCGTTCTGGCATAACCCCCAGAATGGTAGCGTCGCACCATCGGCCGCCCGGCCGAGTACGTGGACCAAATGTCAAAAACTTCGGTTCTCGTACTGACCAGGATTACTATCGTCGCGGCTGGTCATCAGTAGGGTAAAACTAACCTGTTTCACGTAGGTCTAAACCAAGTTCACGCTCCCTTTTGGTGGGTGAACATCCCAAAGCTTGGGGAATTCTGCTTTGCAATGATAGGAATAGCCGATATCGCAAGTTCAAAAAGCGACGTCGCTATGAACGCTTGGCCACCACAAGCCAGGTATCCCTGTGGTTGCTTTTCTGACACCTCTTCCTGGAAACTTTCCAAGCCAAAAGCATCGATAGGCAGTGCGTTCACAGTCCCTATGCGTACTGAGCATCGGGATCAAGCCAGCATTTTTCCTTTTGCTCCACGCGGGGTTTCTGTCCTAGCTGAGTTGGCCTTAGGAGACTTGCGTTATCTTTTGACATATGTACCGCCTCAGTCGAACCCCAAGCCAAGCGGTGTCCTCGGATCGGATCGCGTGGGATAAGCACGGGCTAGGGCCGAGCCAGTACTGTACTGCGCCCCAGTATCGCCCGCGACCATGACACCCATGAAACGAGAGCACCGTTACGCGGTCGCGACGAAACGACGACCGCGTACGCTCTCCACCTCACCGAGTAAGTAAAGAAACTATCTAAGTAGTGGTATTTCACCGTCGACTGCGGTCCCCGAGGGAACTACAGCCCACTCATGCTACACCTTATGGCTCTTTACAGTACCAGACTAGAGTCAAGTTCAAAAGTCTTCTTTCCCCGCTGATTCTTCCAAGCCCGTTCCCCTGGCTGTGGTTTCGCTAGATAGTATATAGGAAGAGTGAATATCTCGTTAATCTATTCATGCACGTCACTAATTGTAAAACGAGGCATTTGGCTAATTATTTTGTTTAAGGGTGTCTAAAAATGCATTTACGCACACCCGGACTGTTGTTCAGCGGGGCTCTTCCCCTCCCCGTATGGAGTTGATTCCCCCCGAACCGTTAGCATCCGGGTAGTGTGGGACTCCATTTTTCGGATTAGTACTCACTAGAAAAGACACCTCTAAGGCTCACAGGATCGTAATTCTCGCTGGGGCTTTATTTTCTGCTGCCGTCTCACTGATATCAGGGTGCAGGTTTCCCAATCGATGCCGGAGATCATTCTATCCCATCCCGTTCTTGACTGTAGATGGTGTTCTTTATCTTATTCCACCTTATGAAATGGATGTGCGAACCCTCGTTGACAAGCCGGCCAGTCCTTTCATAGTGAGTCCTAGACTTAATAATGAATCTCCTGAAGGCTTGGCCCATATGCCACGCCAAGATAGGGTGACTACGTGCAATCGATCATATCTTCCGCAATGTTGCTTCTTAAAATTTTATTCCTTATTTCGCTAAATTATATTTAGCGCAATTTCTCTCATGTGTCTCTTTTAGGGGTCCCGCTCCACTCACTACCTGCACGCCAATAATCTTAGCAGATCCACGCTTGAGTTGAGAGATCTGAATTTACTAAACCTGAGGCAAGCCTGAAGTGCGGTTCACACTGGACGCTCCATCCCAAGTTCTTCAGTTGATTTGAGTCTTTACTATGGCATTATGCCTTTTGATCCTACCCCGAATAAGTCTGAAGCTTCATTGTATTGTGTGCCGTTGTTTCAGATGTCTGACAACCGACCCTACATATAATCCCTTCCGGATCCTGGGTCTCCCCGCCTCTCACGAGAGTTCGTTAATCAGTCATCCGAGACCGGGCAAGGGACGTCAGCATCAACTTTATTTCTTTCATACCCAGCAAATAACCCTATGGGAGTTGGCAGCTTCCTAAGGGGGAAAAGCGTCCCTGAACTTAGCCGCTTCCCCTTGTCTCGCTTCACAGTCCTACAGGGTTCCACGTTCCCGACTCTCATCACGTGCTGGTGCCAGAGTATTATGCACTACTTAATCGCGCTCATATTTCAGGAAGGGACCCCATCCAGAGTGTATTTTCAGGAGATCATCCCCCTGAGTGGGTCGTCAGCGTAACCTCTGTTGATTAGCCTATCCTTACTCTTGCCTCGGTAACCTTAGTTTTTAGGTATTTTTGGTGCATCGACAGCTATGGTCATTTTGCACCACTGTCTTAACATTTAACGCCACAATTCGCTTTTAAATAACATTAAATATATATGTATAAATGTTTAAAACAGATAACATTAAAAATAATAAAAATGTCGCGACTAAAGTTGCCTCATAAGGCCGGTTTTACTTAAAAATAATAAAACTAATTAATGAAACTAATTAATGAGTTGGGGTCGTCCCCTAAAATATTACCTATATCACCCCTTATTTGAAACTTTTCTCTGGCCCTGCGATATTTGTTGCACTGTGTCAGGATATGTTTCACAGTCAGGGGTAAGTCACAATCATCGCAGCGCGGTTGCACTTTTCCCTCCGTAAAGAGGTACGAGTGCCCTAGCCTCAGGCGTGTGATCGTGACCTCTTCCCTCCGAATTTTCCGGATGGAAGACGGCCATGCCGAAACGACCGATTTTATCTCCCCGAGTTTATTGTTATTTAAGGACCGAGAAGCTTCCTTCCACTGGTTTAAGACCAAACTCCACAAGGCGTCCTTTATGTCCTCCACAGGTACCAAAGTGGAATCGGTCTCGATTTTGCTCAGAGCTTCCTTCGCTGCTTTGTCGGCTTTTTCGTTGCTAAGTATTCCCACGTGACCAGGAGTCCATATACAGGATACCCTGCTACCCTTCTCTGAAGGGATAGGAGGGTGTGGTGGATCTCCTGAACTATCGGGTGCCTTGGTGAGAAGACCGATATCGATTGTAGGGCGCTTAACGAGTCCGAACAGATGAGGAAGGAGCCGTTAATTTCTTTTATTTGTTTTAGGGTGGTTCTTATGGCTGACAGTTCGACGGTGAATATACTGCAAAGCGTGTTCAGTTTTTCCTTCACGCTTCTATGGTAGCGGGACACGACCGCATAGCCACAGGCGGACTCCGCCTTCGACCCATCGGTGTAAACCGAGACGAGGCTGGGGTGAGATCCGAGGAATGCATTAAAGAGTCCATGGTATTCCGCCTCGGCTCGGTGAGCGCTTTACAGTGCGCATGGAGCATTGCCTTAATATCCGGCTTTGGTATTAGCCAAGGGGGATGTCTGGCGTAGGAAACGGGGCACACTTCAGGAAAGGCAAAATTGAGTTCCTGGATAAAATCATTGAAACAAACGGCCAGGGGCCTGGTTGCCCTTTTCCGCCTGTTTAATTAGTCTAAAAATCTGGAGTTAAAAAGAATGTTAAACATGGGTGTTAGGTCACAGATAAAACTTTACAGGCATAATTCCCCATCAAAATCATCCTGCGGGTACCAAGGAAGGCTCGGATGCGTCAGCAAGTAGGCTTTGGACTGGGCTGGTTCTAAATGCTACCGTGGCCAAACGTATTCCAGCGTTGTGGACACACGTAAGGGGTCTCAGATAGGACTCTCGTCCTGACGAGTATTTTATAGAACCTTAGTCCAGTTTCGAACGGACCAGGCCTCTGTACAATAGAAGCATCGTAGAGCGCTCTGCTCCCCATGTGGAGTTGGTTAAGTACCTTAGAACGTTTAGGGTTTGGCGACACTTCTCGCGTAATACCCGTATATGCTCTCGCCAGTTTAATTTTTTGTCTAGGATTAAGCCGAGAAAGCGGACGGATTCCCCAAATGGGAGATTCCGACTCAGCAGGTTCAAAGTCGGTGGTATGTGCTGTCCGCGAAGACGGTGGAAGTGGACACATTTCGTTTTCTCCGTGGAGAAACGAAATACGTTCCTTCGCGACCAATCTCCGTTTATTTAAGGTCACCTGGGCTTGCTTGGAGGCGTATGCCATTCTTGTCGACCTGCAGGAAATAGCTAGGTCGTCCACGTAGAGCGATGCCATCACCGGGGCATTGACGCATTCCGTGACGTCGTTGATTGCGATGGCAAACAGTATCACACTCAGAACTGATCCCTGAGGTACCCCGTTCTCCTGGATGGGATATCGGGATAAATAATTGCCCGTCCTCACTCTATATGTACGGTTTGACAGAAAATTGTTAATAAATGTGGCCATATTGCCTCTAAATCTCCACTTGCGCAACGTGTTTAAAATTTTTCGTCGCCACACACGATCGTAGGCCTTCTCGAGGTCGAAGAAGACCGCTACGACGTGTTGGCGTAGGAGAAAGGCTTCCTGGATGAAATTGTCAGCGCGCACCAGATGGTCTGTCGTGGACCTCTCGCGCCGAAAGCCGCACTGAGCGTCGGACAGAAGGCGTCGTCTCTCCAAGCACCAGACAAGACGTCGGTTAACCATTATTTCCATCACTTTGCACAGGCAACTGGTGAGAGAGATGGGTCGATAACTGTTCGGGTCTCTTTTGTTCTTACCCTGTTTCGGGATGGGTATCACCACGGACTCGGGAATGCGGGAAATTACATTCAATCCACAATTGATTATATGGTATCGAGGACCCCTCCCAACGCCGATTCCGGAATATTTCGGAGAAAAGCGTTGTGGCTAACTCGAGGGATATAGCGCTTCAGGAGTGGTTGTCTGTTTCGGGATCGATCTTCTATGCAAGGGCCCACCAAAACCCATACATCTCCGACCTCCCTACGTAGACCCCCACAACCTTGGCACTCGCCACCGGAACATTTAAGCGACGGAGGCCGATTGACCGGAAGTGGCTAGCTCCCAGCCACCCATTTACACGAAATCAACAACAACGGCAACCCTGACGCACTGCAACCATCCCAATTTGGCCGTTTACCATCCCAGCCAGTTGCAGAAGAGAGGCGCATCAGAATGATAACCCTTCATCGACTCTCCACGAGGAGGAAGGGTGTAATACGGGAATGGGTGGGCTCACACACCGCTCATCACGAGAGTGCATGCAATTAGAGTAGCTCAGTCAAAAGTAGGGTGCGCTCACCACGAGCTTCTTTTCAGATGTTCCCCCCGAGCGTAGAGATCGCCACCGTGCCAACCCACCCCTACCGTCTGCGGAGGAGAAGGGAGAAGAAGAAGACTTCCTGACAGAACATCTATTTCAGGAGCTCCTTCTCCTGGAAGGGTCAGCAGAACCAGAGGACCCTAAAATTTTACAGGCAAGTGAGCGTGAATCAGACAGCGAAAGTAAAAGTGAAACTAAAGAAGGTAATAACACAGTGGCTGCTGTGGAGCAGGAAGATAGTGATAATGAAAGTGAATACGATGGTGAGGACGTCCTCTCTAACGTCGTGCAGATTGTGGATGACGTCCAAAATCTGGAATGGCTCCACTCCCTGGTGCCGTCCCCAGGGCCCGCATTGAGTCCCCAAGCACAGCCTGCGGAAAGAGAAGGCAAGACTCCTTAGTTCTCTAGCCTTTCTCTTGAGATGCCGCGATGAAGAAGCCATTCCTACTTTTGCCGTTGTTCGGTCCGCCGTGAGAACTCCGGCAGCCGAACGAATCCTGAAGCGCACCGGACTTGCTCTGGTGCGTGAACGCATACATGAAAAACGACGAGCCCTCGATTGGAACGCCAAGGAATTGAAATCGCTGCATCTTCATCTCGCAGAGAAACTCTCTCCAATGGATTGGGACTACATCGACCGTGCGACCACTGCCAATGGTGAATTACTTCTGAGAAAGAATTCAGAGAGACAAAAAAATAAATTTGCCAAATTTCGCAGCACCAAGGCGACCAGAATGCCGTTGGACCATAGCAGAACTGTCATTAATTTGACCGACACGGTGTTGGACGAACCCACCCTTTCAGTCCTCTCAAAAGGACTGAACTTTGTTCCGGCCCCCCGGTCCATTCCTCACTCAGACTTCATTGGAGGAATCGAACAGGCTGTCCGGAAGCTTCCGGGCGAAGCAGCGGAAGAAGTGAGGAATGAAGTCACCATGGTCCTAAAAAGGGCCTTGCCGCCCAAACCTAACATCTCCAAGGAGGAACGAGACGCACTCCAAACTCTGCGCAAAAATACGGACATCATGGTGTTACCTGCGGATAAGGGCAACGCTACGGTTATCATGGGCAAGGAGGAATACCATAGTAAAATACGAGAGATTCTCTCAGACAAAGCCTACGTAAAGTTGCCCCGTGACCCGACGGATGCCATCATGAGGAAGACAAACGCACTCATTAAAAAGACCGAGATTCCTGCCGAAATTGCTAAGTACTTGAGACCACAAGCACCAGCCCCCCCGAGATTATACGGCTTACCCAAGATCCATAAAACCGGCGCACCACTGAGACCATTTGTGAGTGCCATCTGCTCGCCTACCTACAACCTAGCGAAGCACCTCACCAGCGTTCTGTCGCCACATGTAGGTTGCTGTGAACATCATCTAAGGAACTCTGCTGATTTTGTAAAAATCCTGAATGAAATCCATCTAGAAGAAGGGGATATCTTGGTGAGTTTGGACGTGGTATCCCTTTTCACACGGGTCCCCCTGTCTGACACCTTACGCCTCCTGGACGCCAAGTTTGACGCTGCCACGGTGATGATTTTCCGCCATGTCTTGACATCGACATACTTCCTGTATAATGGCGAATACTACGAGCAAGCAGATGGAGTGGCATTGGGATCTCCACTCTCCCCCGCCATAGCAAACTTCTTCATGGAAGACTTTGAAGAAAAGGCACTAAAATCAGCCCCGCTTCGCCCGAAACATTTCTTTCGGTATGTCGACGACACCTTCGTGATTTGGCCACATGGGAAGGATGCACTTGACGAATTACTTGTGCACATGAATCGCCAGCACCCCAATATATCCTTCACCATGGAATTGGAAATCGACGGCAAACTCCCTTTCCTCGATATCCTGGTCCAACGTAAGAGCAATGGCACACTCGGACATAGTGTGTATCGAAAGCCGACGCACACAGGGCTGTATCTTAATGGAAACAGCCCACCACCCAGCCCAAAGGCGAGCAGTGCTGAACACACTCTTCCAACGAGCCAAGGTCATCGCCGACAAGAATAGTTGGCAGGAGGAGATCAACCACCTGAAAACCACCTTCCTCAAGAACGGATATAGTGGACGCGAAATCTCCCTGGCCCTTAAAAGGTCCTTCGACCCGCAAGCACGCACGGTGGTGGAAAAAGAAAAACCATTAGCCAGGGTCTGCTTGCCGTACGTCGCCTCGATCTCCGGAAAAATATCCAGGATACTAGCGAGGCATAAAATCGAGGCAATCCATAAACCACCGGGGAAAATTAGAAATTTACTTGTCAGAGCAAAGGACCCAATCGGCCTAAAGACCCCAGGGATATACCAAGTCCCGTGTTCCTGCGGAGATGTCTACATTGGAGAGACGGGTCGGACCATCGAGACCAGGTTAAAGGAGCATAAAAGACACCTACGCCTAGGGCAGCTGGAAAAATCTGCCATCGCCGAACACAGCGTCGAGATGGATCACTCAATGAATTTCAACGAGACAAAGCTACTTGCCCGCGCCGGTGGTTACTGGGACCGCATCATTAAAGAATCCATAGAAATTAAAATGGAAGAGCGGAATTTCAATAGGGATTCCGGTTATTCTCTCAGCAACACATGGAAACCCGTGCTATTGGAGGTAAAAAGAGAAAGGCACAGAGCACAACGACCCGGCGACCAATCAGAAGTCACCTGAACCCTAGAGCGCAGGTATATAAGACGGCCAAAAACGGAGTGGCAATCATCAACCCTGAGGACGATGCACGAGTCGGGCATCGAAACGTCGGCCAACATGGAACCCCTGACCAGGTGGAAGACCCGAGAAAACTTCATCCAGCATCAGGAGGTACTCGAATTATTCAGGATCTGTCAGATTGGACGAAATTTTATAATAAACCTAAATTCAGTCAAGGGCACTGCCAAGGCACTTGAAACAATCCCGGCAGGCTCATTCCGTATCAAACTCGACCTGACCGATGCGTTTTGGCAAATTCCCATCCATCCACTCCATAGACATTTCTACGTCATATTCGTTAATTACGAATATTTTTAGTGGACACGGCTGCCCTTGGGCCATGCCCTGGCATCGGATTTTATGCAGAGATGGGCACAGGCGGCGGCACATGAGATCTATTCCAACTTTCATGTGTCAATGATCGCCTATCTGGAGGACTGGCTGTTCGTGTTCTCCCCTAATACTCCCCAGCCAGTCAAAGAAATTCTTAACTTCTTGAAAACTAGTCTCGGCATCCAGATCAATGAGAAGAAGGGTGAATTACACCCCACAACCTACATTAAGTATATAGGAGTCAATATAAACACACAAAAATTAGAACTTTCCCTAACCCCAGGAACACTTTGAAGTGTACGGGGGACTATGGACGTCATCCCCAACGTCCGACGAGTGGACTTCCCTAAAGCACTAGGGTTCATCTCTTGGTGCGCTTAAATCCTCCGCCTCCCATATTTCTTAATGTCGGACCTGGCCCGGAGACAAATCGCATGGGCAGAAGATTTATGGGAGGCGGGTATATTCCGGAAGAAACGAATATTCACAATATGGTCCACCACACTTGACGTCTTTGCTAACGCAAAGACTTTCATGGCGGCCCGATATATACCGGAATTGGACGCACGGAGATTTGGTGCTTCGACGAAACCACACCTATTCTCGAAGCAGAAGCGTATGCGGCGCAAATGCTATAGCATTAGCGCCGCATTAACTGTACAGCATCACGTGCTATACAGTTAATGCCTATTACTTGTAATATAAATGTACTTACTGACAACAATTCTGTTATGTGTTCTTTGATTAAAGGCGGTTGCCAGAAGTTTAGAAACACGGACCTGAAACAATTGTAAGTTGCATTAAAAAATAAATGTCAAGTTGTGACCTTGCGGTGCGTCTCCGCCAAAAAACCGGCCGACCGTCCGTCTCGGACCGTCCTTCCTCCGTATGCCAGATCGGCCGCCTTTTCGGCGGGCGAATGGATACGTAGGAGGGACGAAGCCTGAGACGGCAGTCGTTCGAGATTAGTGTGCTGACAGATCTCTCAGCGTGTGGTGCCATAGCCCTGAGTCCTCATTCTATCCCCACACTCACATCGCGGGCTTTGCAAAGCCTGGCGATTCGCAACCATCCCCAAAAACACATCCACGAGCCTAGCAGCACACGTGTCGAAATCCTGGCCAGGGTTCTCTTTGACAAGCCCAGCGCACTGAGCTCAATCGCCGATCGCCCTGACCATATCCCCCCCCAAGACACGGTGCAAGAAGTGACTTTATTATCCTTCCGGGCCTCTGTCCACCGGTCGGATATCTTGGACATCAAGTTCTCATTGGTCCCATTATAATCTACCTTTGTGCGATGTGACTCGTCCAAAGGCAGATTGTTTGACACAACTTGTTCGTCGATTACATTGACCTTGCCTTTCTTTGAACAAATTATGTCCGGTTTACGGGGGCCCGTGTTCGAAGGGTATATCCGCTCCCATTCCACCATGTACCCTTTCCCCTTCAGGTTTTCCGCAAGGAAGCCGCATTTGTCGTCATGCCTTCCGATGGGAAGGCCTGGCGTTCGGTGGCACCCCTCAACGACATGGCAAGCTGACTCCTGGATGTTAAAGCCAGCCCGAAATGTAATGTCTAAACCACTTTCTCTCCGTCCCCTCGTGGTCCGCATCCTCGGCAACGCAATGACACGCACTTGGAGGAAGTGGCAATAGTCCCGCCCGGGGAGACCGCCCGGGTGTGCCACCCAACTGGTGGAGAGTACGTGCGCACTCACGCAGGTCTCTATCGTCTGCGGATCTATGCTGAATTCCCTTAAAGTTCTTCTTCGCCGCCTCCACCGAGTGAGTTCATACCCCAAGTTTGTAGAGGGTCTTCTTAGCCCAGGTTATTTGACGTTGGGCCGCAAGCGATCCGTGCGCCAACCTGGCGAATCGACTCGAACTAGAATGGAGGCGACCAAGGCGTTTAACCTTTAAGGAAGGTACCATGGCTTCCAGGTTCGGAATACCTTAACCCCCGTCCCGTATGGAAGAATGGAAAAAACCAACCATCACGTCGCAAGGCAAGTGTAACCATCGGCGAGCTGCAGCTCTGAGGTGCCGATCCATTAAGGCCAGCTTTGGCCTTGTGACTTTACACAGCACGAGAGTGAAACAATCTCGGCAGGATAAAGCCATGTTAAGAAAAGCCAAAGATAAATCCAGGATAAAGTCCTCATTCTTAGGTCTTTCTCGTTTACTTCCAACGGGGTGATCGGAGTGACATTTTCAAGCAGAGGGGAGGGCCGTTCTTCCCTCGCCGCCGGTAAATCTTCACCGACTGGGGAAATTGCGCCGGAGCCCGGGCCCTCCATTAGGTCGGCCCAGAACCGGAACATCTCTTGAGAACCAAGAGAGTCCGGTTTCGTGGGCTTCCCATCCAGGATTTCCCGAGCGACTTTCCCTGACATTTTCTTCAATAAGGCCTGGACCCGAGCGTACTCCATGCGCCTGCTAACTTTCCTCTTCCATATCGATGGAGATCTCGTGGTGACAAATTGCAGGGAAGAGCCTCAATCAGACCTAGGGAAGACATCCGCCACCCAATCGGAGATCAGGCTTTGTACGTCCTCCGCATCGAGAGCTTCTTTGTAGATGTTAGCCAAAACTGCACTATTTTGCTTACTCTCCGCGAAGAGCTTGGGAATAACATTCCCAAGCCACTCCTCCAGCTGGCAGGTACCCTTGGCTGACTTGGTTAACGGCTCTTCAATGGGGATCAGCGGAGGAGTTTGAGCGCGCGCATCCGGACGTACGTTCATCAACTCTCTAACCAACCCCTGGTATCGTGGAGTTCGACGTTTGGATTTGATCCTGTCAAGGGTCCATTCAGGGAATTAGCCCTGGAGGAATTTGTTGATAAATCGCACACCTTCACGGATGCCCCTCAGCTCAGCAACCGCGGGCATCCGTAGCTTCTCCTCCCACAGAGGCTTTTCCGAACAACCGAGACCTTCTCATCCGCAGCTTCAGGATGTGGACACCAAGCCCGGTCTTAGTCGTAAAAGACCGACAGCAACTCTCACAGACGTGCCCTTCGGGCAGGTCATCCGGTGGTTCTATGGCCGCTAACTCAGGCAGTATCATTGCTGGGTCCACCCGCCTCTCGCGAGAGTGTTTGTCCGTCAACCGCGACCTGAAGAGAGACGTCAGCTTCAAACTTTTTAGAATTCATGCCCAACAACATAACCCTGTGGAGTTTTGCTGCCCGAGGGTGAAAGGCACCCTTGAACTTAGTTGCTTCCCACTGTTTCGCTTCACAGTCCGACAGGGGTTCACGTTTCCGACTCTGACCACGTGGAGGTGCCAGGGTATTACGCACATGGGTTTTCGTCCCATAGGATTTGGCCCTTAAGAGTCGCGCACGACACCCTTCTCCACATCAGTCCTCTAGTCTCGCTGGAGTTTTTCCTACTACCACCAAGATTTGCACCGACGGCGGCTCCAGGCAGGCTAGAGCCCAGACCCGTCTGCGCACCCCGCCGCGACCGTCCTCCTCGTCGCCGCGTCAAGCGGCACTCGAACCGGAGCCAAGTCCGCCCTGCGGCGACGGCCGGGTATAGGCACGACGCTTCAGCGCCATCCATTTTCAGGGCTAGTTGCTTCGAGAGTCATAGTTACTTCCGCCGTTTACCCACGCTTGCTTGAATTTCTTCACATTGACATTCAGAGTACTGTGCAGAAATCACAATGCGTCTACACCCGCGAGGAAACTACAGATCCCACTTGTGCTACTATTTCACATATCTCCTTACAGTGCCAGACTAGAGACAAGGTCAACTGGGTCTTCAATCCCCGCTGATTCTTCCAAGCTCGTTCCCTTGGCTGTGGTTTCCCTAGATAGTAGATAGGGACAGTAGGAATCTCGTTAATCCATTCAAGCGCGTCACTAATTAGATGGCGAGGCATTTGGCTATCAGAGTATCTGCGTCGTAGAAAGGGTGGGTGCACCTTCAGATGATTTTTAGATGTTACCCCTGAGCTGGCCTCATCATTTAACTATGCCTTTGTATCAGCCAATCCCTACCCTCACATCACGTGCCTTGCCTAGCCCGGTCATACGCGACCAGCACCAGAATCACATCCACGAGCCATGCAGAACGCGCGTCGAAAGTTTGGCCAGGGTTCACTTGGACAAGCCCAGAACACTGATCGATCGCCCTGACCAAACCCCTTCCACGACACTGCAAGAAGTGCCTTTAATACCCTCCCAGACCACTCTGCACCGGTCAAATATGTAGGACATCAAGTTCTCATTGTCCCTTTGTACGATGAGAATAATCCAGAGGCGGATGATTTGACACAACCTGCACATCGATCAAAGGGACGTTACCGTTCTTGGAGCAAATTATCTCCGGTTTGAGTGGGCCCGCGTTTGAAGGGTACAACCGCTCCCTCTACCATATACCCTTTCCCCTAAAGGTTTTCCGCATAGAATCCGCCAGTGTCGTCGTACCCTCAGACGCGTAGGCCAAGCGTTCGTTGGCATCCCTGAACAACATGGCCAACTGACTCACGGATATTACAGCCAGCCCGACATTTCATGTCTGAACCACCTAACCTCCGTCCCTTGTGGTTCGCATCCTCGTCGGCAACGCATTGATACGCACATGGCAAAAGTGGCAGTAGTCCCGACCGGGGATACCGCCCGGACGTGCCACCCATCTGGTGGAGAGATTTGTACGCGGACACTCGCGCAGGTCCCCACCGTCAGCGGATCTTTGCAGAATTCCCCAAAAAGTCTTCCTCGCCGCCTCCGCCGAGTGAGCTTGGACCCCAAGATTTTCAAGGCTCTTAGTGGCCCAGGTAATCTGGCGCTGAACCGCGAGCGATCCATGCACCACCTGGGACACTCGGCTCAAGCATGAATGGAGAAAACCAAAGTGTTCCACCTTCCAGGCAGGTACCATGACTTAAAAGGTTCGGAATACCCAAACCTCAGTCACGTATGGACGTATGGAAAAAATCCACCGTCAAACCCTGAGGCAAGTGCATCCATCGGCGAGCTGTAGCTCTGAGCTGTCGATCCATTGAAGACAGCTTTCTTCAGGTAACCCTGCCCAGCACGATAGTGAAACAATCTCGGCAGGACAAAGCTCCAGCGCATCTGAAGTCGATTTTGGGGCTCCAGTGGATCCTTACTCGCTTAAAGCTTGAGCGAGTGCCGACCTAACACCCTTCACACTTGACCCGTCAAAACGGACTCCCAGGTATTTCCACCGCCCTAATGCCGTTAGTGTGCCTATTTGCGAACCGGAAAGTCTCGAACGGTTGATTAGAGACAACTTTGAGCCTCGTCCCCGAACTGTCTGGTACCTGGGAGAACGTCCTGCTCTTTGATGGAGATAGAGCTAGACCCTGTACTTTTGCCTCCCCCTCAAAACTGGCTAAAGCCCGCCGCATTACCGCTCTAGTCTCCGAAATGACAATGACATCATCGGCAAATGCGATAGCATTAACTCTCTCTTGCCCTCGAGCTGATATCCTAACTGATTTGGTATACAATGGAGCGTTCGGTCGATAACCCAGTTGGAAAAAAGGGACTTAGAGGATCCCCCTGCCTTACCCATCTCCGCATTCAGATTTCCCGATATTCGCCTCTTCAGCTTAGGCAGGTTCTAAACGCCGGAGTATAGCCCGTTCAGGTATTCAGATGGTAAACCTGCGGCTAGCGCAACTTCACCAGCGGCGGGATGTTAGACCGTATCGAATCCTTTGGCCATATCAAGTATGGCTAAATATATTTGCCGCCGCCGTACTCGTTCGTCTTGGAGAAGACACATCAGGGATGCCGTATTTTCGGCGACGCAACCGAAATCAGTCGGTTATCTCCCGGTTGTCGGGTTTCTCACCTTCAGGATAAACACTCTCCGGGAAAGGGCCAGACCGCTGGGGACCTTCCGTATGTACAATAGGATGTTAAAGAGGGCCGCGCGCAGTAGTGGCGCAACTGCCCTCCACTTTTGCATCGTTACGCCGTCGAATCCAGGAGCTGTCCTTATTCTTAGGTCATTCTCAGTTACCTCAAACTGGGTGATCGTAATGACATTTCCAAGCTTAGTGGAGGGCCGATGTTCCCTCACCGCCAGTAGATCTACACTGACTTAAAAAATTGCGCCGGTCCCCGGGTCCTCCATTAGGTCGTCCCAGAACCAACCGGAACATCTCTTGAGAACAAGAGTTCGAGTCAGCTTTCGTCGGCTTTCCGTCGAGGATTTCCCGAGCGGCTTTCCCTGTATTTTTCTTGAGTAATATCTGAACCCGCGCGTACTCCATACGCCTGCTGACCTTCCTGTTCCATAACGATGTAGATCTCGCGGTGACAAATTGCTGGGAAGAACCTCTTTCAGTCCTAGGGAAGACTTCCACTACCCAGTGTGAGATCAGGATATGGATGTCCTCCCTATAGAGAGCCCTTTGTCAGATGTTCGCCAAAACTGCACTCTTGTGCTTTCTGTCAACGGAGAGTTTGGTAATAATAGTCCCAAACCACTCCTTCAGCTTGTTGGTACCCGTGGGTGACTTTGGTAACGGCGCTTCAATTGTGATCAGCGGGGAGGATGTTGAGGGCGTATCTCCGGATGCACATCTATAAATTCTTTAAGCATCCCCTGGTATCGTGGATGCGACGTTTATACTTGATCTTGTCCAGGGTCTATTCCGGAAATTCGCCCTGCAGAAATTTATTGATAAACCGTACTGCGTCACGGATACCCCTCAGCTTAGCTATTGCGAGGAAACGTAACTCTTCCCAACGAGGTTTCTTCCTAACAACCGAGATCTTCTCATCTGCAGTTAAAGGATGTGCTCTGCGGATGTGGACTCCAAGTCCGGTCTTAGTCGTGGACGAGCGACGTCGAGTTTCGCAGACGCGCCCCAGGGGCAGGTCGTTAGGTGGTTCCATGGGCTTAAGCATAGGCAGAATCATTCCTGGGTCCTCCCGCCTCTCGCGAGAGTGCCTTAGTCCGTCATCCAAGACCGGACGAGGGACGTCAGCTTCAACTTAATTTTTGCCTCATTAGACCTAGCCAAGGCTTACGATTCCGTGAGTCATGGCACTATAAGAGCGACCCTGAAGCGACTCGGCCTGCGTACCGTCCTCTTGGAATACATCTCCTACTCATATAAAGCCAGTACACCGGTGCTTGAAATAGATGGCGAGCGATCCTGCCCCATTCAACTCACCAGAGGCGTGAGACAGGAAGATCCTCTCTTGACTCCGCCGTTGTCTCGTCATTGATGAGATAATAAGAACTGTACCAAAACATATTGGATACTATATAATGGGGACTCGCGTCACGGAGCTGGCCAACGCAGACAACTTAATAGCCATTGCATCCAGCAAAATCGGGATGCAAACTGCACTACACACATTAGAAACAAGAGGCAGGAAAGCGCGGTTTGGGGTTCAATCCATTTTAATGCGTAGCGCTGTCCATCGTACCATCCGGTAAAAATAAGACAGTAAATACCTTCCAACCCAAGGTTCACTCTGGTGGACGGTAAGCTGATTCGTCAGTTGCGCTCGTTAGAGGATTTGAGCTATCTGGGATTATTTGTCTCCCCAGCAGGGGTTAAAAAGGCCGGTGGTACGATGGAAGTCGAGCCTACTCGACTCCCAAAGGCGTTTCTAAAGCCACAACAGCGAATTAAAATACTACGAACATTCTTGATCCCTAGATTTTACCACCTATTAACTTTGAGTGGTACCACCTTAAAATTCTAAGGGCATTTGATAGGCAAACTCGAACAGCCGCAAGGAAATGGCTACACCTACCCAATGATGTGCCCATTGCGTACTTTCACTCCGCATGTAGAAAACGTGGACTTGGGCTACCATTTTTTTAAACAATCACGTTACTCATTCAGCGGAGATACTCCCTCCTCGAGAAATCCAGCTTTGAAGTAGATAGATCCATCGCTAAGGCTGTATGGGTACAGTCAAGGCTCAGGTGGGTGGATCGAGCTTTGACGATCAAAGGCGAGATTCTCCCAGATTTCTCCACTCCTATATGGCCGATAGTGTGTCCATTTGGTCTCCGAAAAGAAGACTGATGGGTTGGTCAGCGACTACATTCAACCTCTTTCCCTTCCAATTCAGTATCTGAGGGAAGGTCTTGCTCATAGATGGAGATACAGCTAGACCTTTTTTATACTTTCAAAACTGCCCATGGGCCGTCGCATTCCGGATTTGGTCTCCGAGACGACGAGGAGCATAGCCTTATCAGGTACTCGGGTGGAATACCTGCTGCTAGTGTTTTTTCACCGGAGGCGGACATCACAGCGGAATGTGACACTGCGTTACAAGACTTGGCTATTTCAAGAATGGCCAAGTGAATTTGCCGCCCGTACTAGTTATAATTTGACGAGTGCCCAACTTTCTTTCACCATTTTAGCTTTCGTTGATCAGTGGGTGACTCGAAGGCCGCCCGTGCATCGTCATAGGTGTTTAAGCGGTTAAGGCGTGTCAATTTCTAGACGGAAAGCAGCGTCTCGAGGTTGGGGATACCTACGCCCCTATCGCCTTTGGAAACATGAAAATAAGCCTCCGTAACATCGTGCGGAAGATGGAGCGATCTCCTTATTAAAGCTATTATCCGTCGGACCATAGCAATCAGGCTCCGTTTCGTGGCTTTCCCCAATACCAGACCATAAGTTAGCCTTGGTGTGACGAAAGCCCTAAGGGTATGAAGCCTCTGTTGAGGTTCCAAAAGGGACTTACCCTCTAGAAGATCAGAGTTTTGATTGCAAACGACCCACTACATTAGTGGGGCCGTACTTCACCTCTAAGTACCTCTCGGTGGAAGCAGAGTCCAGGGCCTCCAGGATATGGCCCCCGCTTAGCTCGAAGCCCAAGTCCGTAGCAACACTGAGTCGTTCCCCTTTCCCGTCAGGCACCGGAGAAAGTTTTGCTCTTAGAGGTCGATAGAGCGATGCGATGTCCACTATTCTCATCCTCAAACTTAACCGAGACCTTCGCATACCAGACCATTCTCGACGCCTGGTCAACATCTGTGAATGCGAGGGCATTTACGCTAACATTCCCCAGCTCATACCCGATCTCCGTCGGCACCGCTTGGAGTGCTCGGTCAATAACTCTATTACCGAGGAAGGAACTCAACGGATCCCCTTGCCTAACTCCTGTCCGACAATCCACATTTCGAGTCCGTCCATGCCACCCGATTACGGTGCTTGACCTTCTATTAAGCCCTTCAACATAGCCTGGGGTATTCCGGCCTACTCGCGTGCCACGCTAACAATCCAACGATGGTCTACCGTGTCCAATGCCTTAGACATCCACGATAGCAAGGTGGACCTGGGCCAGACGCTGCCGGGTACCGAAGGATGCCATATTCTCGCACGCATCGTCCGCAGGGCCGAAAGCCCTCTGATGTGCGTCTCCATCAGTTCTAGTCAACCGGGTGGCCAAGATCTTGTTTAACTACCTAAGAACAGTTTTGTTTCTAGTTTTCTCGCTGCTAGCCCCGAACCTTCGCCGATTTTGCGGTGGTCTAGGAGGCGTTTTGCCCAATTTAGTTCTTTGGGCCGAGGGGAACTCGAAAAACGCCCGTACTACTTCGTACGAAGTAGTTCGTTCGAAGTTCGTTCAACTTATTCAAGCGTTCAATTTTCCATATAGGTTTCCAGAAAAGGCACTCCAAGACCCCCGTTCTTTTCAGACGCGTGAAAATAGGCCTCTGTGACGAAGTGCGGGAAATGGAACCATTTCCGAACCAAGATTTGGATCTGGCGGTCCATGGAGATCAAGCCCCCCTTGGAGACCTTCCCAAGGACCAGACCGAGTTAGTCGTGGAATGACGAAGGTTCTCAGAATGTGTACCCTCTGTTACGGCGTCAAAAGGGATTTATTTACACTCTCGAGATGCTTAGTGTGTAGACATCAATGGATTTATACCACACCCCAGGCCATACATAACTCCCAGGTACCGAAAGGAGGCCGTGTCAAAGGCCTCCAGGACATGGCCCTCGCCAAGCGAGAAGCCCAAGTCACTGGCGACCTTCAGCCTCTTCCCCCGCCCATCCGGCACCAGAGAGTAAGTTTTGCTCTTTGTTCCTGATAGACCGAGGTCTTGCTTAGCTGCCTCTAACTCGAATCTAGCCAAGGATCTTAGCATACCAGCGACCGTACCCGATACAAGGATCACATCATCTTCGAAACCGAGAGCATTGACATTTCCCATGTGATATCCAACCTCGGTCGGTATCGCCTGGATTACTCGATCAATGACTATTGAAGAGGAAGGGACCGAGGGGATTCCCTTGTCAGAATCCATTCTCCGGCATGTCACATACCTAGTCTCGCCTTGCACACATTAAAGTACTCGCTCTTTGGTGTAGCCTTTTAATGTGGATTGAGAATGCCTCAGCCCCCCGGCGTACTCGCGTTAGCCTATCGTATCGTGGATGACCGTGATACAAGCCTTTTTCACGTCTAGAATGGCCAGGTGAATCTGAGCTCAACGCTGCTGGGCATCCATCAATAGGGCGTTCGAAGTCACGTTCTCTGACACGCCTTCCATCGGCCCCCAAAGCCCATTGGCGCTCGTCGCCAGGTGTTGATCTAATCAATCTGGTCGCTTAAATTTGTTCCACTACCCGAGGACGACCGACGCCACGGAGAGCGGCGGCAAGTCCTCGGGACCCTTGTGTTCGAGAGATTGAGGTTTGAGGACGGTCCGACTCAAAGTCCGATCATTGGGGATCCCGTTTCTAACCATCATGAGAAACAGTGGCGCGCATTGGCGCAGAAAGTTTCTTCCAATCACCCACGGTGATTCCGTCCGGGTGCGGACGCAGCTCTCAACTCATTTTCCTCCGCCCCCTCAAGAGAAATGGGCTTCATGGCAAGCGGAGAGGAATCCGCCGTCGTTGGGTGTTCATCGATTAAGGGTTCAAAGCATGTCCCAAACGTCCACATCAGGTCGTCCCATTATCCTAGCATTTCCCGAGAATCGAGGGAGCTAGGATTACCGAGTCTTCCATCCAGAATAAGTCGGGTGGCGGCCCCAATGTTCTTACGCCAGAGGTTCTGGACTTCTGCGTACTCCTTGCGCTTGCGCATTTTCCTGCTCTCAACGGGAATGCATCTACGGGTGTTCACCCGTTTCGTAAAAGCATGGAGATAGGAAAGGTAGATTTACTATATGTCAGACACCAGTTTGCGGCTATCCTTACCTAATTTCGCTGATTGGCCGATGTTCGCAAACTTTCGGGACCGAGGTTTCTAATTATTTGGGAGATCTGCGCAGGCTTCGCTTAGCCAAATCTTAAGTTTTCGCGCCCATAGCTGGAATGGGCGCCGACTATAAGTCATCCATGGCAATGGGAGGTGAAGCGGGAGAGAGAGGAGCTCTGGAATTAGTGAGCTCAGTAAGTATGACCTCATATTCCGATCTCTACGCTTATTCTTGATGCGGTCCATTCTGGGAACAATTTAGCAAGGTGATGGTAAATAAACCTGAACCCGCCGTCGATTACCTTTCTCCCCACATTTGCAAGGAGCCTAGGCTCCTCAGCCTCCCATCGCGGCTTTTTCCTAACGGTGCAGATCTTTGCATCAGCCAGAGCTGGATGTTTTCGCCTGGTGTGCACGCCTAGACTGGTTTTGGTTGTTTCCGAGATACCACAGAGAGCACATACGTGGCTTTGGCTGGAAGAGTTAGGCTAGTACCATCCAGAGGTAATGACCCAACCGGGTCCCCCTGCTTACTCTTCACAGGAGCCTTTCACTCGGGCCCGTAATCCGAGAACGGACTGGGGACACCAGCTTTATTTCTCATGTGATCAAAGCCCAATTAATGAGTATGTCGGGGGAAGCAACGCCGACACTGTAAACCACCACCCATTTAGCCACCTCTCTCAGCGGCGAGCCTCGGTTAGAAGCTTGTCAGGAAAAGATGTTCCGGACTCTCCCCGCGTAGAGGGAGGTGGTATTACGAACGAGGATGGGCCTTCTCACCGCTCATCGTTAGTGACAAAGCGTCATCCTTATGAGTAATAGTTCCTCCCGCCGTTCTTGCCGCCGCGCTTGCTTGTGTTATTTCATTTTGTCATTCAGTGCACTGGGCAGAAACCACATTGCGCCAACACCCGCTAAGCATCGCAATACTTTGTTTTAATTAGGCAGTTGGATTCCCCCGGTCCGTGCGAGTTCTGAGCCAGTCGTTAAATGGCAGCCGAAGAGTGGCGCGCGGGCGGTGGCCCCAAATGGAACGAACGACGAACCACGGGGTCGCGACGCGCGTCCTCGCAGCAAGCATGGTCCGCGGGAGGCCAAGGCACGGGACCGAACTCAGATCAACGGCGCGGGAATGCACCGATTCTCCCCGCCCAGGCCCGGCACGTATCAACCCGCTTCCCGAACAAGTCCGACATGCCCCGACCCACAAGAGCCAATCGTTATCCCGAAGTTACGGATCCGATTAACCGACTTCCCTCACCTTAATTATTCTCTCGACTAGAGGCTCTTCACCTTTCAGACGTTGCGAATATGGGTACGAGCCGGCGCGACACATCCACGTAACCCTCTCCCGGATTGTCAAGATCGGTCGGGAAATCACGGGCACCGCCGCAACTGCGGTGCGTTTCGCGGCACTCGACCCGGAGTCGAGTCCGCCCTGCGGCGACGGCCGGGCATAGACACGACACTTACCAGGGCTAGTTGCTTCGGCAGGTGAGTTTTTACACTCCTTAGCGGATTCCAACGTCCATGGCCACCGTCCTGGTGTCTTAAGTAACCAAAACCATTCATACACCGACGAACGGACCTCCACGCTAGCTTGCGTTGGATCGACAGCGATACATGGGCTAGTAGGGTAACTGCATTTGAGCTAGACTGGAGACTGCCCAGGCGGGTACCAGAGCTTACACATTCGGTATATTCAAACCCCCGTCCCGCACAGAGGCATAAAAGTAGCCCAATCTGACATCATAATGTTGTAGCCATCGACGAGCGACCGCACTCATAAGCAATACCCCTCTTTGGCCCTGGATTTCGTGTAAACGGGAGGCCGGGAGCTAGCCACTCCCGGTCAATCGGCTTCCGTCTCATTCTTGCTCCGGTGGCGAGTGCCAAGGTTGTGGGGGTCTGCGTAGGGAGGTCGGAGATGTAGGGGTTTTGGTGGGCCCTTGCATCGAAGATCCACCCCGACACAGACAACCACTCCTGAAGCGCTATATCCATCGAGTTAGCCCTGGCGACTGCTCCGGTTTAGCGGAGCGGCGTCCCGAATGTGTGGCTCCGTGGTGGGTGGGGAGGCCGAGGGACGAATAATTACTTTCTATGGAGGAAACAAATTTTCCACCACCCAAGAGATCCAGTCCGGACACGGTCGGGGGAGACCAGAGCAACGATGCATGCAAGCGGTATTTAGTATTATCTTGTGCGAAGGAAGGTGAGACCTTGAAAAAGGTTTCTCCTTTTCTTATTCAAAGAGTACTATCCCAGATCATGCCTGGGGACCCTAAGAGCGTCAGAAAACTAAGAGATGGTACACTGCTCATTGAGACCCTCAACGATAAGCAGAGCGAGAAACTTTTAGCAATGGGAATGCTCCATGACATACCGGTAAAGGTGGGGGTGCACCGAACTCTCAACACTTGCCGGGGAGTCATCAGCCACTACGATCTGTTATATGTGGAGGTCGACGAGGTCAAGAGGGAAATGTTCTCCCAAGGAGTGATTGATTGTCGTCGACTTACCACAAGGCGCCGCGGAGAGACTATTAATACAACATCCGTCATCTTGACGTTCGCGCACGATAGGCTACCCGACAAGGTGTTCATCGGCTATGAGTCGGTCCCAGTGAGGCCGTTCATTCTAAATCCTATGCGTTGTTTTCAATGCCAACGTTTTGGCCACGTCGCGTCCCGCTGCGAGGGCAGGACAACCTGCCCGCGCTGTGGCAAGGACGCGCACGAGGATAAAGAATGCTCGTCGGAACCTCTGTGTCAATTGCGAGGGTGCACATCCAGTGTACTCCCGTGATTGTCCGAAGATGAAAGAGGAAAGAAAGGTCATGGAGTTAAAGACGCTCGAAAAAATACCGTATATGGAAGCGAGGAGGAAATACAGGGCTCTCATCGCCCCAACTTTCTCCCGATCTTTTGCTTCCGTCGCGACTGCCCCATTGCGAAAGTGTACCATCGCCACGCAAACAGACGTCCCGAAAGAGACCTCCGCGGACGTCCGAAAGAAAACTTTAAAAAACTCTAAAGAGACAAAGAGTAAGGAGGCAAGCGAGCCACCTACCCCGGTGGGCCCCTCAAAGAAGAGCCCACCCAAAACCACCAAGGGGAGCGCGCCGAAAGGGCGTGAGAAGACCCCTTCCCCATCACCTCCGACGAAACCAAAAAAGCCGGAGGTTTCGGAAGAAGACCTTAGTACTTCCGATACCGAGGTCTTCGCAAGCGATTGGAGGAGGAAGCATTGCTTGAAGCGATGATCGGTAATCAGTTGGTCATCTCACCACTTTTTGAAACATTTATCTATATACTTCTAAATTTATATTTTAAACAACCATAATGGTTTTTATACTGCAGTGGAACTGCAATGGTTTTTATCGGCACAAGGAGGAGCTGGCCTTCTTAACGGACGTTTTTAATCCCTCTTGCATCTGTCTGCAAGAGACACATTTTAAGGTGGTAGAAAAGGGCGTTCTGAAGGGGTACACTGTTTTTAGACTTGACGACGAGCGGTCAACGCGCCCAAGGAGGAGTGGCAGTTGCGATTCGTGAGACCCTTTACACCTCCCGAATCCAACTGAACACACAATTCCAAGCCGTGGCAGTCACAGTGCACACCCCAGAGAATATGACGTTATGTAACGTCTATCTGCCGGAGGGTGCACCGGTAACACGTCTCAATCTGGAAGCCCTTGTCCGTCAGCTACCTCGGCCATTTATTTTGATGGGCGATTTTAATGTCCATGATCCTCTATGGGGAGGCCCAACGGCCCCAAGCAATAGGAGAGGACGAATTTTATCTAATTTTATTGAGGATTTTAACTTGTTTTTATTAAATAGTGGTGAAAAAACTCGCTTTAATAGCTTTAACGGAGAATTCTCAGCAATAGACCTCTCTGTATGCTCGAGAAGTTTAGCACCAAAGCTGAAGATGACGGCCCACAACGATCTTTGTGGGAGTGACCATTTTCCTCTTCTCATCGCGAAAGAAGATTTTTCCCCGAACATCTTCAAACCTCCGGTAAACTGGCGTATCAGCCATGCCGACTGGTCACTCTTCTAGGCCCATTTCAAATTTAAACATGACGCTAGTCTCGACGCGTTGCACAACGTCGAGACACTGACATCGGCGCTCGTGGCGGCAGCTACTGAAAGTGTCCCTCTTACGTCCGGCTCACTAAATCGTGCACCTGTCTCATGGTGGAACGAGGATTGCGACAGGGCGATCCGGACGAGGAAGAAAGCGCTGAAAATATTTCAAAAGTACCCCACGGAACAAAACCTGGCAGCATACCACCACCGACGAGCGCGAGCTCGGAAGGCGGTGAAGCAGGCCAAAAGGGCTTCCTGGATAGAATACGTCTCGACAATCAGCCATAGGACTCCAGTCACTCAGGTATGGGACAAAGTAAAAAAAATCTCCGGGTCCAAGGGCTCCTTTGTCATCTCGCCATTGCTTGTAGCTGGACGGGTGGTGACTTCACCCCCGGAAATAAGCGATACTTTCGCTAAGCAGTTCGCGGCCAACAGCAGTGACGAGGGTTATGATGCAAATTTCGCAAACTTAAAGAAACGAGGTGAGTGTCCCTCTCAATTTCTGCGAAGCAAGAACACCTGCAGAATACAACGAGCCCTTCTCACCATGGGAACTGAAGTCTGCCATCACGGATTCCCATGACACCGCGCCGGGAATGGATCGAATCCACAACGCTTTTCTCCGGAATATTCCGGAATCGGCGTTGGGAGAGGTCCTCGATACCCTCAATCAATTGTGGATTAAAGGTAGTTTCCCGAATTCCTGGCGGGAGTCCGTGGTGATACCCATCCTAAAACTGGGTAAGATCAAAAGTGACCCGAGCAGTTATCAAGCCATCTCTCTCACCAGTTGCCTGAGCAAAGAGATGGAAAGAATGGTTAACCGACGTCTCGTCTGGTGCTTGGAGAGACGACGCCTACTCTCCGACGCTCAGTGCGGCTTTCGGCGCGAGAGGTCCACGACAGACCATCTGGTGCGCGCTGACGCCAACACGTCGTAGCAGTATTCTTCGACCTCGAGAAGGCCTACGATAGGGTGTGGCGACGAAAAATTTTTAACACGTTGCACAAGTGGGGATTTAGAGGCAATATGGCCACATTTATTAACAATTTTTTGACAAACCGTACATTTAGAGTGAGGACGGGCAAGTATTTATCCGGATATCACATCCAGGAGAACGGGGTACCTCAAGGATCAGTGCTGAGTGTGACACTGTTTGCCATCGCAATCAACGACGTCACGGAATGCGTAAATGCCCCGGTGATGGCATCGCTCTTCGTGGACGACCTAGCTATTTTCTGCAGGTCGAAAAGAATGGCACACGCCTCCAGGCAAGCCCAGGTGACCTTAAATAAACTGGGAGATTGGTCGCGAAGGAACGGATTTCGTTTCTCCACGGAGAAAACGAAATGTTTCCACTTCCACCGTACTCGTTCGTCTTGGAGAAGACACATCAGGGATGCCGTATTTTCGGCGACGCAACCGAAATCAGTCGGTTATCTCCCGGTTGTCGGGTTTCTCACCTTCAGGATAAACACTCTCCGGGAAAGGGCCAGACCGCTGGGGACCTTCCGTATGTACAATAGGATGTTAAAGAGGGCCGCGCGCAGTAGTGGCGCAACTGCCCTCCACTTTTGCATCGTTACGCCGTCGAATCCAGGAGCTGTCCTTATTCTTAGGTCATTCTCAGTTACCTCAAACTGGGTGATCGTAATGACATTTCCAAGCTTAGTGGAGGGCCGATGTTCCCTCACCGCCAGTAGATCTACACTGACTTAAAAAATTGCGCCGGTCCCCGGGTCCTCCATTAGGTCGTCCCAGAACCAACCGGAACATCTCTTGAGAACAAGAGTTCGAGTCAGCTTTCGTCGGCTTTCCGTCGAGGATTTCCCGAGCGGCTTTCCCTGTATTTTTCTTGAGTAATATCTGAACCCGCGCGTACTCCATACGCCTGCTGACCTTCCTGTTCCATAACGATGTAGATCTCGCGGTGACAAATTGCTGGGAAGAACCTCTTTCAGTCCTAGGGAAGACTTCCACTACCCAGTGTGAGATCAGGATATGGATGTCCTCCCTATAGAGAGCCCTTTGTCAGATGTTCGCCAAAACTGCACTCTTGTGCTTTCTGTCAACGGAGAGTTTGGTAATAATAGTCCCAAACCACTCCTTCAGCTTGTTGGTACCCGTGGGTGACTTTGGTAACGGCGCTTCAATTGTGATCAGCGGGGAGGATGTTGAGGGCGTATCTCCGGATGCACATCTATAAATTCTTTAAGCATCCCCTGGTATCGTGGATGCGACGTTTATACTTGATCTTGTCCAGGGTCTATTCCGGAAATTCGCCCTGCAGAAATTTATTGATAAACCGTACTGCGTCACGGATACCCCTCAGCTTAGCTATTGCGAGGAAACGTAACTCTTCCCAACGAGGTTTCTTCCTAACAACCGAGATCTTCTCATCTGCAGTTAAAGGATGTGCTCTGCGGATGTGGACTCCAAGTCCGGTCTTAGTCGTGGACGAGCGACGTCGAGTTTCGCAGACGCGCCCCAGGGGCAGGTCGTTAGGTGGTTCCATGGGCTTAAGCATAGGCAGAATCATTCCTGGGTCCTCCCGCCTCTCGCGAGAGTGCCTTAGTCCGTCATCCAAGACCGGACGAGGGACGTCAGCTTCAACTTAATTTTTGCCTCATTAGACCTAGCCAAGGCTTACGATTCCGTGAGTCATGGCACTATAAGAGCGACCCTGAAGCGACTCGGCCTGCGTACCGTCCTCTTGGAATACATCTCCTACTCATATAAAGCCAGTACACCGGTGCTTGAAATAGATGGCGAGCGATCCTGCCCCATTCAACTCACCAGAGGCGTGAGACAGGAAGATCCTCTCTTGACTCCGCCGTTGTCTCGTCATTGATGAGATAATAAGAACTGTACCAAAACATATTGGATACTATATAATGGGGACTCGCGTCACGGAGCTGGCCAACGCAGACAACTTAATAGCCATTGCATCCAGCAAAATCGGGATGCAAACTGCACTACACACATTAGAAACAAGAGGCAGGAAAGCGCGGTTTGGGGTTCAATCCATTTTAATGCGTAGCGCTGTCCATCGTACCATCCGGTAAAAATAAGACAGTAAATACCTTCCAACCCAAGGTTCACTCTGGTGGACGGTAAGCTGATTCGTCAGTTGCGCTCGTTAGAGGATTTGAGCTATCTGGGATTATTTGTCTCCCCAGCAGGGGTTAAAAAGGCCGGTGGTACGATGGAAGTCGAGCCTACTCGACTCCCAAAGGCGTTTCTAAAGCCACAACAGCGAATTAAAATACTACGAACATTCTTGATCCCTAGATTTTACCACCTATTAACTTTGAGTGGTACCACCTTAAAATTCTAAGGGCATTTGATAGGCAAACTCGAACAGCCGCAAGGAAATGGCTACACCTACCCAATGATGTGCCCATTGCGTACTTTCACTCCGCATGTAGAAAACGTGGACTTGGGCTACCATTTTTTTAAACAATCACGTTACTCATTCAGCGGAGATACTCCCTCCTCGAGAAATCCAGCTTTGAAGTAGATAGATCCATCGCTAAGGCTGTATGGGTACAGTCAAGGCTCAGGTGGGTGGATCGAGCTTTGACGATCAAAGGCGAGATTCTCCCAGATTTCTCCACTCCTATATGGCCGATAGTGTGTCCATTTGGTCTCCGAAAAGAAGACTGATGGGTTGGTCAGCGACTACATTCAACCTCTTTCCCTTCCAATTCAGTATCTGAGGGAAGGTCTTGCTCATAGATGGAGATACAGCTAGACCTTTTTTATACTTTCAAAACTGCCCATGGGCCGTCGCATTCCGGATTTGGTCTCCGAGACGACGAGGAGCATAGCCTTATCAGGTACTCGGGTGGAATACCTGCTGCTAGTGTTTTTTCACCGGAGGCGGACATCACAGCGGAATGTGACACTGCGTTACAAGACTTGGCTATTTCAAGAATGGCCAAGTGAATTTGCCGCCCGTACTAGTTATAATTTGACGAGTGCCCAACTTTCTTTCACCATTTTAGCTTTCGTTGATCAGTGGGTGACTCGAAGGCCGCCCGTGCATCGTCATAGGTGTTTAAGCGGTTAAGGCGTGTCAATTTCTAGACGGAAAGCAGCGTCTCGAGGTTGGGGATACCTACGCCCCTATCGCCTTTGGAAACATGAAAATAAGCCTCCGTAACATCGTGCGGAAGATGGAGCCATCTCCTTATTAAAGCTATTATCCGTCGGACCATAGCAATCAGGCTCCGTTTCGTGGCTTTCCCCAATACCAGACCATAAGTTAGCCTTGGTGTGACGAAAGCCCTAAGGGTATGAAGCCTCTGTTGAGGTTCCAAAAGGGACTTACCCTCTAGAAGATCAGAGTTTTGATTGCAAACGACCCACTACATTAGTGGGGCCGTACTTCACCTCTAAGTACCTCTCGGTGGAAGCAGAGTCCAGGGCCTCCAGGATATGGCCCCCGCTTAGCTCGAAGCCCAAGTCCGTAGCAACACTGAGTCGTTCCCCTTTCCCGTCAGGCACCGGAGAAAGTTTTGCTCTTAGAGGTCGATAGAGCGATGCGATGTCCACTATTCTCATCCTCAAACTTAACCGAGACCTTCGCATACCAGACCATTCTCGACGCCTGGTCAACATCTGTGAATGCGAGGGCATTTACGCTAACATTCCCCAGCTCATACCCGATCTCCGTCGGCACCGCTTGGAGTGCTCGGTCAATAACTCTATTACCGAGGAAGGAACTCAACGGATCCCCTTGCCTAACTCCTGTCCGACAATCCACATTTCGAGTCCGTCCATGCCACCCGATTACGGTGCTTGACCTTCTATTAAGCCCTTCAACATAGCCTGGGGTATTCCGGCCTACTCGCGTGCCACGCTAACAATCCAACGATGGTCTACCGTGTCCAATGCCTTAGACATCCACGATAGCAAGGTGGACCTGGGCCAGACGCTGCCGGGTACCGAAGGATGCCATATTCTCGCACGCATCGTCCGCAGGGCCGAAAGCCCTCTGATGTGCGTCTCCATCAGTTCTAGTCAACCGGGTGGCCAAGATCTTGTTTAACTACCTAAGAACAGTTTTGTTTCTAGTTTTCTCGCTGCTAGCCCCGAACCTTCGCCGATTTTGCGGTGGTCTAGGAGGCGTTTTGCCCAATTTAGTTCTTTGGGCCGAGGGGAACTCGAAAAACGCCCGTACTACTTCGTACGAAGTAGTTCGTTCGAAGTTCGTTCAACTTATTCAAGCGTTCAATTTTCCATATAGGTTTCCAGAAAAGGCACTCCAAGACCCCCGTTCTTTTCAGACGCGTGAAAATAGGCCTCTGTGACGAAGTGCGGGAAATGGAACCATTTCCGAACCAAGATTTGGATCTGGCGGTCCATGGAGATCAAGCCCCCCTTGGAGACCTTCCCAAGGACCAGACCGAGTTAGTCGTGGAATGACGAAGGTTCTCAGAATGTGTACCCTCTGTTACGGCGTCAAAAGGGATTTATTTACACTCTCGAGATGCTTAGTGTGTAGACATCAATGGATTTATACCACACCCCAGGCCATACATAACTCCCAGGTACCGAAAGGAGGCCGTGTCAAAGGCCTCCAGGACATGGCCCTCGCCAAGCGAGAAGCCCAAGTCACTGGCGACCTTCAGCCTCTTCCCCCGCCCATCCGGCACCAGAGAGTAAGTTTTGCTCTTTGTTCCTGATAGAGCGAGGCCTTGCTTAGCTGCCTCTTCCTCGAATCTAGCCAAGGATCTTAGCATACCAGCGACCGTACCCGACGCAAGTATCACATCATCTTCGAAACCGAGAGCATTGACTGACATTTCCCATCTGATATCCAACCTCGGTCGGTATCGCCTGGATTACTCGATCAATGACTATTAAAGAGGAAGGGACCGCAAGGAATCCTTCGTTGGTGAAGGATGATATTATAAAGGGCCGCGCGTAAGTGGCTCGTCCGCACGACCGCCCTCCACTGTGGCACCATGACGCCATTGGGTCCAGGAGCTGACTGTTTTTAGTTTATTTTCCTTAACCTCCTCTTGAGTAATCGGGACAATGGTTCCCTGGAGTGAAGGAAGATGCTGTTCGTCCTTCGCCGCCGGTAGCTCACTGCCGACTCGTAAATTTCGCCGGACCCCGGCGCATCCATTAGGTCCGCCCAGAACCGGAACATGACGTGAGAACCAAGAGAACGGAATCGTACGCTTTCCGTCCAGGATTAGACGAGCGGCTTTCCCTCGATTTTTCCGAATGTCTGCACCCGTGGTTACTCGTTAAGGTGGTCTCTGACCAACCGTTCAGCCCCCTCTCCGGTGAAGAAATCGGCACACTTACTGCCATCAGTGGGTTAAGTACCTGGGAATAAGTTTGGACGGGACAAGCTGTGAAGATGAGAGGTCGGCACTCAAGGAATTGAGAGTGAGTAAAGCCCCACTGAAGGCCCTAATGGCTTCAGATGATCAGGGGCTTTACCCTGCTGAGAGTTTAGCTCTCTCGTGCTGGGTGAAGTCACAAGAAAAAGCTGACTTCACTTGATCGGCGCCTGAGGGTGGCTGCGCGCCGATAGCTACATTCGCCTCGGGACGTGACGAAGGGTTACTTTCATGCATCCATACAGGGCGGAGGGTTGGGTATCTCGAGCCTTGAAACCATGGTGCCCGCCTAGAAGGTGGACCGCCTGGGTCATCCCGTTTAGATGAAGTGCAGCTGCTCGACTAGCGGCTGGATCGCCTGCGGTACAGCGTCAGCTAGTTTGGGCATCTAGGACCATAGACCACCATGGGGTCCCAGCTCACTCGAAGGAGGCGGCGAGGAAGTTTTTGGTGGGATTCTGCATAGTTCCGCAGACGGCGGGGACCTACAGGAGTGTAAGCGTACGGATCTCTCCAGCAACTAGGTGGCACGCCCGGAAAGTATCCCTGGGCGGGACTGCTGTCACTTCCACCAATTGCGCATCACTACGCTACCGACAATGATGTGGGCCACGAGTGAACACCGTGAAGGTGGTCTAGACCAAAGTTGTCGGGCTGGCTGCAACATCCGAGAGTCAGCGGGCTATGTTATTCAGGGTTGTTGCCGAACGCATAACCTTTGCATCAAATGGCACGACAAACGCGGCTTCCTTGGGGAAAACCCTAACGGGGAAGGGGTTCATGTTCGAGACGGAGCGGGTTTATCCTGCGAGCGCTGGATCCCCATTAACCGGATGTAATATGTTATTGATGGGGTAGGCCGAGACATTGTGGAAATCCATTGCGAACAGGAGTAGCAGGAATTAACTTTGCAGAAAAGAAAATCACATCAAAGAAATAAAAGAGGACCCCACAGGGAAATTTCAAAAAGAATGTAGGAAGGCCCTATCGAACATCAAGGACCTCCTATCCACCTCTGAGAAATACCAAAATTTAGTGATGAATCCAATAGGCCCCAGGTTTTATGGTTTACCGAAAATTCACAAAACGTCCGTCCCCCTCCGCCCCGTGATACCATGCATCTCATCCCCAGTACACAAACTGGCTAGGACTATCAAGTGCAAATTCTTGGAATACTCTAATTTTCAAGCCACCCAGTGTTAAAAACTGCATAGAATTAGCCAACACCTTATCCAAAGTGCAACCAACCAAAAAAGGCCTCTTGGTGTCCTTTGATATAGTGAGTCTCTTCACAAATGTGCCCGAAGTGGCGGCAGTGCAACGAGCAAAGGAGATACTGAAAGAAGCCAAAGCCCCCCCACTCATCACAGAGGAAATAATCTCACTCATAAAAGTTTGTGTCAACCAGAACTATTTTTTATTCAATGATAACTTCTACGAACAGCCGGATGGTGTAACTGTGGGTTCCCCTCTGTCCCCAATCCTTGCGGAAATATTTATATATTACCTAGAAAGGAAACTGTTTAATTACAAACACCCCCTGCAAAGTGGAATACTGGTTCCGCTACGCTGACGATATACTGTGCCTATGGACGGGAACCACAAGACAACTAAATAACTTCTTACACCTAAATTCCCTAAACGACAACATTAAATTCACACTGGAAGTGCAAGAAAATGAGAAAATTAGCTTCATCGACCTAGCTGTATCCATTAAAAACAGAAAACAAACATTTACCATCTTCCGTAAGTCTACCTGCACAGAACAAGTGATACACTTCATCTAAACACGCAATAAACAAAAAATTGGCAGCATTTCATAGCATGCTACACAGAGCACTTAGCATACCACTGTCAAACGAAGAACTTATTAAAGAACTATCCCTCATCAAACAACTAGCTAACAATAACGGCTACACAGACATTAATTGAGACATTATTAGACAAAAAACGTAAAATGTTAGCCATAAAACTGATTTAAACTCCCCCTCCAGCCACCGAAAAAGAAAAAAGGCGACGTATTAGATATTTTGGTCCTACCTCCGGAAAAATAGGCAAACTCCTCAAAGACCTTAACATAAGACCGGCATATTAGTGAGAACAATATGAAGAGCCTACTCCCTAAAGTGAAGGACTCCACTAACAAATTGGAACAAAGTGGAGTCTACAGCTTGGAGTGCGCGGCATCCTACATAGGACAAACGGGAAGGAGCCTCCGCGTCCGGGCAGCGGAACGTCAGCGGGACTTCAGTACTCGAAAAGGGAATTCCCAATTTGCAGCTCACCTCATCAGCGCAGACCACAACGCAGACTTCATACCAAAGCTACTACACAAAGAGAAGAAAGGAAAGAGGATGGACATCAAGGAACAGTTGGAGATTTTAACCGCCTTAAAGAGAAGAAACCATTTACGAACGACCACCTTTTCCCTTTCAATTCCCCTCTCCTGGACATTCCACAACTCATCCCTAATGACTCCCACGGCCAATCTACCGCTGCGAATAACCGTCCCTCCATAATCCTTCCTACTCCCTGCTACTCACAGTCAACCCCTCTCTTGCCGCCCCCACCCAATCCACACCAACTTGGGACGAGTATACATGTGTGAAACCGAAATATGTTCTTTGTACGTTCGTGAAGATGCTACAGTGTAGCGAAACTAGTCGAAAATAAATCAGTTATTTTATTTGGAAAGTGCAAAGTTATTTCCTGAAACTCCAGTTAGGATGTAATAATTTTCTAAGAAGGGAAGGTAGTGTTAATTGATGTCCAGGTGGTGTTGAGTAATCGACCTCTCGACGAATCTTATCGGACAAAGGTGTAGTATTATGGGAATAATAACACATGGATGTCTCAGATAACGGACCGGGGGAAGGTAGCCCGGAATGATATGTCGTCACCTCTTGCACCATGTCTTCGGGGGAGATCTGGTCAGCGCAATCGGAGCCCCAGCCAGATTAACGAGACAGGAGAGGTCCACTCCCTACCCGTGCCAGAACGTTTGAGGGGACGGCGAATAGACGGAGCATGACCTATCTATAACGGGGCAGATTGTAACACCACCGAGACCGGCGCCCATGTGAACCAGAACTGTTTCAGCATATTTAAGGGTCTATCCGTCGCCATCGCGGTCGTTTGAACACAAAAACGGGTTGAAACAAACCGGGAGGGCTAAGTCAGAACAGCTCCAATTCCGAATCAAGGATCGGCTGCATAAACCAGACCTCGTTGCAAACGATGACACGGTGAAGGTGATTGATGTACTGGCCGTGTCGGGAGCTACTTCCATCACCGACGCTCATGAGGGACATGTGGAAAAGTACAACACCCAAGAGCTAAAAGATCTCATAGCTCAGGAGAATAAAACGAGGTATTCAGTTGAAGTTACATTTAGCACCATCTCTTGGAGGAGAGTGTGGCACAATAAATCAGCTTAACACCTAGTGGGTCTGGGATAAGGGCTACTTGGAGGACTAACCACCCGGGTACTGCGATACTCTCACCTCAATTGGATAATATGGAACCAAATGACTAACACCCTTCATGGGCTATAAGAGGGAGTCAAAAAAGGCATTGTTTGAAAAAAGATGATCTCTGGCAAACTTGGGTAACTCGGGCTCATAACATCAGGTAATTAGAAGCGAGCAATAAAGCCGTCGCTCTGTCTAACAACATCAGACGAAACCTCGACCCTGGGTGATTTTAGTGGGTATTTCCCACGGGTAACTGGGACGAACGTCATACTTCCTAGGTCATCTTCCCAGGCGTGCGGAAATGCAGTTCTACACCACATCAACAAAATATACCTAATATCATGGAACCTCCTCGTGGCGAGTCAGGTTCACCAGTTTCACTTTTGCGGCTCGCCGATGGAGTTAACAGCCAAATTGGAGGCGGGCTACAGAGCGTCGGGGTTACTTCCACCGACGCATATTTTTTGTTGGGCTTCGACACTAAAAGAGACTAAGCTAGGTCCTGTCTTTCCTCGGCTGGCGGACCTAGGCATACAACTCCTGCAGAGAAAACGCGGGGGGACCAAGTAAAAGCTATGCCTCTGGCTCAAGCATGCCTCCACCACATCCGAAACAAATGTGCGTACTGTGAAGTTTCTTTTACTAGAAATACCGTCCTTTGTGTTCACATTAGGCGCAAACACCTAAATCTGGCTGACCATAACATCCAATCTGTCAGGAAGCCGATGAGCTGCTGCTCCTTGTGGAATTGGCGAACACAGCTATCAACCGGGTTTCAAAGTTTTAAATTCAAATATCGCCAAAGAATTCCTCGAGTTGACCTTGTAACGAATCTAAAATAAGCTGAAGAAGCTCAAATATAAGGATCTAGTACAGCAGCTCACGACATCTGGAGCTCCCTCTCCTCCCAAAACCGGCGAACAGAAGTCCACGGCCTTTCCATCTGTCTGACCACTTGAGAAATGGCTGAGAGACGCCTCCTCACAACTCTAAAAGAATGTAAACCCTTTGGCCAAAAAAAATCACCCAATTGGCTGTTGAGGGAAAGAACCGCCGGGGGTCTCTGAGACTGGGTTGATACAACAAATTGAGACGACTGTTGGAGGGTTTTTGGCCCTGTGGGTGGCGTCTGCGATAATGTGGCGGCACTTGACGACCTTCAACTGGATGCCCGTAACACTCGACACAGATCCCCCTGGCATGCCCAAGGCATTCGACACGGTGCAAATGTGGGCGTGGTAAGAGTGTGCCGGAATGGCAAATATTCCCCCGGCCATATGGAGCGACTCTATGAGGAAACCAGCAAGAGAATCGACTGGCAGGAAAAGACTCGGAGGTGGTGTGTCGGAGTGAACTCCCTCATAACATCCCTCCTTATCAGCAACGAGGCGACAGCTCCTCCAAGTGACCTGTCATGCCTTAAGTATCAAAGGTGGCTGAAATATCTTAAGGAGTAGCAGGGAGGTACAGGGGGAAAACCCCTGGATGCTGTGGGCTGTCAGCTCGCCAAGATCTTAAATTCCTCAGTTCCGAAGAATCGATAGCGATTTGGGCTCCGACCGCCAGTCCGAGGCTCTGCCAGTACTGAGGTCACAAACCAGAGTGGAGAGAAGAAAGATTTCACAAACTTTTGATGTGGTTTCTAGTGTTCAATATTTATGCCCTGAATGCCAACCACCGCGTTCTTTTCGGTCGATGATCGGATTGGGCGTTCACCATATATAGTAACACCCTGACGTGGTCAATCAGAACAGTGTGATGTGAACAATGTGTGGGCCAGAAAAATAAACGGAGTGAGGAGATTGCTGGCTCTAACAGTGGCCCAAATATTATCCAAGGGCCATGTAATTAACGTTAGTACTTGATGGACTAGTGGACTAAAGTGGAACTACTGGACGAATCCCTGGAAAAATTAAAGGCTTCGTAGGAAAAGGGAGTGTCGAGATCGAGTCTCGGTTACTTCTTGAACTTCAGGACAAGGTCACCAGAAACTACCTGTATCCGTAGCAGAAGACGCGACCCCCAGCAAATATCAAAGCCAGACGCTCGACAGGTTTCAGATTCTGCTGTCACCGACACCCCTGCAATTGCAGTAAAAGCCAGGATTATCTGTCATGTGGAATGTTTTGAAATTGCAAATCATCTCCTGAAGATATGGAAGGTAAGCTTAAGGAATGATTTGATCAGGGTAGCCGTAGTCGCACTTATTGGAGAGATACAAGAATTCTGAAGAGCTGGACTGGTGGGACAGTTTTCACCATCCTACCGAGGAATACTCCAATGGTAACATTATCTATGAAATGCCGGTACCTTCCATCCCTTTGCACTCCACTTTTTTCCGATGCGGCTCGTTCAAAGGTAGCTTGTTTGACATGGAAAAAGTAGAGTTCTACGAAGAGATTGTTCAGTTTCCGGCGCCCGCGTTCGTAGACCATTCCTACTTCCCTTCCACGATGAACTGTTGCCCGTTTCGTTTCTACCACTGGTTTCGCATGCATTATCGCATCTTCGGATGCGCAGGCCTCATGTCCGGAACTACTGTTGGACCACATTGTCCGCTGATTCGGATATAAGTCAGCCCGGCATCTGGCGTCGGTACCACCTGCCCTCGGTCTCCTCGGGGATACTACCAGGGTCAGCAAATTGTCTTTGACGCGCATTTGGTGAAAGTGGCGATTAACCCGAACGGGGACACCCTCCGGCCCTGCCACCACACCTGGTGGCACTGAAGATGGGACTCCATCTGCAGAATGATGCAAAATATCACCAAAAACTTACTCGCCGCCTCCTTCGAGTGAGATTCGTCTCAACAGTGGGCAACCATTAGGAGGCCCATAACAACGGACGCTGAATCGAGGGCGATTCATTACGTCCGCCGGAAACACGCTCCAACGGCCTAGGCGTTCCATCTGCCAGGCAGGCAACAGGATTTTGTATACCCCCGTGCCGTAAGTAGTTCTCCGTGACATCACAAGCCAAGTGGAGCCAACGGCGAGCAGCCTCTCTCAACAAGCGCGAGGTCAATATTGCCTTGGAAGCATTACCCAGGACGAAAAGGTGGCACAGTCACGGAAAGCAAAGCTCGCGAATATTTACCCGCTTATGCGCCCTCAGCGGAATTTTAGTAATTGTCAATGGGTTGAAATATTGTCCGCGTTAATACGTTCCTTCCCCAGGCGATTGGTCTTCGGCGGGTGGTCCATGGCCCAGGGAAACAAAAACTGATTTGATATCCTTTTCCAAATCCCTCAACACAGTTACATCACATTGAGCGTATTCCCCGCTAAGCCGAGTGTTAATTAAACAGGAGTACAGCCCGACCAGGTAAAACGGTGGTATACCTGTGGCTAGCGTAACTTCACCAGCGGCGGAAATCGAGGTGGAACGTAGGATCGTGTAGAATATCGTAGTCAAATAATATGGCTACATAGATGCCGCCGGCGTATATTTGCGTCTCGTGCGAGACATGAAAGTATGTCGGTAACTCCCTTCCAATGGCCCGTACGCTTTCTATCGTCCACCCGGCAGGGGGTCTGTGGCCTCTGCGCCATTATTTTATGTTGGTGCCGAAATATTACAGAGGCAATAGATGATGGTCGGTTATCGCCCAGCTATCTACCTATCATGAGGATATACTCTGGATACATACACACCAATACTAGTTTGTATCATGAACCTTTCCTGTTTATGATTTAGCTTAGCCGTCAGATGCAAGCCATGGCGCTTCATTTGACATTTTCACTAACATCCCTGCAATTTGCCAGAACGTGTGCATCTCTCATGCGAGACCAGGGCCCACCTGTTCAACTTATGATTTTTTCAGACCCACTGATACCAACAAGTGGGTTGACAGCCCTCCCTCAGGTAAATCAGAGCGCCCCTGAAATTAGCCAGTCTCCCTGCTTTCCTACGGAGAATGATAGGGTTTAGCAGTGCCAAAACTCAACCAGGATTAAGTGCCAGGTTATTTAGCAGCTAAGGTTGTAACCCAGACGGTTTGGCACTTGAGTTACACTTACACATGATGAATTATGACTGCAAACAGAAATATTTAATATTTCTGTTTACTTAATACTTGACAAATTGTGAAAGTTTTTAATTGCATGCAAGGTATACATAAAACAAGAACACTCAAGTTTCATAATTACATAAAAGAAACCTTCCAGAGTATACAGGTATGTGGTTAGTTGACATCAAATTACACGAGACAGGAAATATCAAACATTACAAAACCATAAATTTCGATCACAGATTGATTTAGTTTAAGGAAGAAATGCACTGTTTTATTATAACACTACATTTGACAAAGCTATGAAGAGCATTTGACTGCACAATTAGCAAAATAGATATTTCACATAGCTTCCTTTTTCTCTGTCATGCCTTAACATTTCATATTTTACATATTTCTCTAATCTATGCTTTGCTGAGTATGCAATTGAGGATACTGCAAAGATATTTTTTGGTGCTTTCTTGACATTGTTTATATTCTTTAACATTCCCATGCCCAAATATAATTAGTGTCATTGCCTACAAAAGTCAAAACGTGTTCCCATGTCTTCCAATCATGTCCGGAAAGATGTCTTCTGTATGGTGGCCTATGTTTATATTCTTTAACATTCCCATGCCCAAATATAATGTGTCATTGCCTACAAAAGTCAAAAGGTGTTCCCATGTCTTCCAATCATGTCCGGAAAGATGTCTTTTGTATGGTGGCCTTTGTCACAGCCATGCCAGTCTTTTAGCCATCGAAGTATTATTGTGTCTTAGCTTATTGTAAATTTCTTTATTCCTAATTATGCTACCATTTCCAGGGTGGCCATTGTATTGTATAACACTGGTCCCTTTCGGAATTTTTTGCATGATGATCCTCACCTGAATCATGTATTTTAATGGTGGTTGAACAGAAATCATAAAAAGCCCTCAGACTTTTGCAACAAGTAACATCATCGTGCCATAGGATTCGAAGACCATGTGCCCAGAAATAATCAGAGACCACACGGACAGCTGACTGATAGAACAGCCAGCTTGAAAACTTGTCTTTTACACCTTCACACCGTCCCCTTGTACCACCTTCAGTATCTTTTCCTTCCTGTCTGGAAACGAGAAGAATATTCTGCTCTTAGATGGCGATAGAGCTAGACCTTGAACTGTTTACTCCCTTTTGAAGTTGGGTAAGTCCCTGCATTATTCGGAGGATTCTCTCTTGAATTATGTATTTTAAAAGGTGGTTGACCAAGCATCATTACCAGTCTAATTATCAAATTTCCCTTCATATTGCTATAAAGCATGATCTTTGAATCTCTTCCAGCTTCCTTTGTATATATTATCCCAGTGCTCAAATTGTACGATTCAAAATGAACGCTATTCCCTTGGCGACAGTGATTAACTGATAGAATCACGTGTGACACTAACTGGATTAATATGCATTTGGGTACCATAAAAAAGTAATATGGACGACTGCCTGCCGGTCCACAGGTCCTAACAGCTCTTCTCTTATAATTTCCTCTGAAAAGATACCTAGTATATATTTGCTGGCCTTGGTGGCAGCGGGGTAACGTCCTCATCTGCCAATCCAAGGGTCGCAGGTTCGATTGCCGCCTGGGTAGGTTTTTCTCGGCCTAGGGCTTGGGTGTTTGTAATTGTCTCTATTGATGTAATAGCTGTAATGCAAGGGTTAGGTGGAAGAAGGGACTATAAGTCACCCAATTAAGTCAATAAATAAATAGTATAAGGCAACTAATCTGGTTAACCCTTCTACTAAGAATATTTCTCAAGTCATAGTGTGACCAAAGCGCAACTTCCCAGGTAATCAAATAATAACTAGTTTCATTCTGTAAGTACCTTCCTGCCCACCTGATACCAGAACACCTGCGATGAGCTGGTATGATGATGAAACACCCCACCCACCTCTGGGTTTTCTTATCTACTTTAAGGCTCTCACTGGATAAATGTAATGAACTTCACCAACGTACTTACAATTAAGATCCTGGCCCCATAAAACAAAACAGAGAGACACACAACTAGGCTGAGTCCCTGACTCTCCCTGTAGAACTCATATTAGCACGATTGTTCCCTCAGCATGTAATGAGTCACACACAAGTAATCCATAACATAAGACTACCACACATATTTTGCATGGTGAGCTTGCATATAGCCCATCTTGGGCTAGGGTAGGTCCCAACCAGACTGAGCAAACGCAGCATGGTTCGACCTTAGAAAACCTTAGACCTTTGGTGGTGTGGCTGGCTGGTCTGCCTGATGTCTTAAACAGTCCCTCTCCCCGTTTCCCAGTCTGCGTACAGTGCCAGACTAAAGTCGAGCTGAACCTTTTCCTTCTTTTCCCGCTGATTCCTCCATACCAGTTCTCTTGGCTGTGGTTTCCCTAGACAGTAGATAGGGACAAGTAATTAATGAATCAATTAAGTCCAATTGACTAGGAAATCCGGCATTTCTACCTATATTCTAAGATGATGGAATAGATTCCCTATTGCATAATTTTCCCATTGATAGGGTACTAATTATTTTAACCTTCAGTAATTACCATTAAATTGTACCATTACAGATAACTTAGGTTCCATTTTGTAACAGATAGCCCACTTTTATCATAGTTATAATTATGTCAATTTTTGGAGAGATTTTTCTTTAACCTCAACTACTTATCATTAAATTGTTCTATTACAGCTAGCTTACTTTGAAATTTGCTAACAATACTAGCTTACCTTGCAATGTGCCTACTTTTTTTGCAAATACAAAAAGAATTATCTTCAATATAATTAATTGTTATACCATTTGCGATCTTCTCTCTTATGTTCTTGTTATAAAAATTATATTTTCCTTGAGTTACAATTATTCTTGTGTTACAATTATTCTTGTCCTCTTCTCTTTCCTTTCCTGATTTAAGTCTTCCATTGTGATTTTCCCTTCCGATTTTCCTTAATTCTTTTACTCCTGTCATTGACTTGGCGATTAACTTTTGTTGACAAATATCCCTAATTGGGTTTTGGTAGGCGGATTCACCTTACCAAAAGCAAAATTGGCAAAAATTCCTCACTTATAGCACCTTCTTTTTTCCTTTTATCTTTTACACTCGCATGTCAAGTGTAACTCGACATGGTTAGCAGTGGCACCAGCTCGTATGTCAAGCCACACTCGACACGGGAGTTTCACCGTGAGGAAAATTAAGATTTTTGTCCATATTTTCCAATAACTTACTTGTAATCATTTGCATGAATGGACAAGTAAAGTAGGGCTTAATTAATAGCTTGTTTTATAAATGAATAGTATCAACCCATAATGTCGTCGTTGACATAAATGCCATCTTAAAAGGATGCCACCACCTACCCAGATGTTTGATGTTATCTCTTTGCTATATTGTAAGTACTTTTTCATTTTCATTGTTTGCCCTTCATTACTTGGAAGTCAGCTAAATGTAAAGCAATGCCTTTGAGAGATTATCTGTTTCTGAAAAAAAGATTGCCAGAATGTAAATTTACCTCAATCAGGTGTTCCGTAGTTCATTGCGCTTTAATTTGGATACTTTCATTTCCTTTTCTTCCTATTGTCAGTTGTCTCATCAAACGTTCTTTTTCTATCTATTGCATAATCAGGAATCTTGAGTAGAAGTGTAAATTCATATATATTGTACAAAGAATGCCCACAAAGAAAAATGAAAAACCGATCTCGCATGTGAAATTTATTACGAAACTAGTACACGATCTCATTGGAGAATTCCGAGATGTGTCACTAACTTCCAGGGTTAAATTACCATCCACAAACAGCAATTTTTACATGGGAAACTCCAACTATAACTAAACTGTAGTTAGTCCAAACCAATTGTCGTCTTTCATAGCAAAATCAGAAAGTTTCATACATTATCACCTTAACCAGAACATTTTTTCTTGAAATATAGCATAAATAAGCAAAAGAGCACACCACTCTCTCCATTAGCAGTTATATGGTTCCATTATGCTCATCGACTAGTTTAGGAACCAGGAACCACTATTCTTCAAGAGTCTTCTTTTCAACCAAAAATCATAATGGACTAGACAATATCATCTAAACCATAAAATTTTTTCTCAATAATTAGCATAAATACGATGCACTAATTTCTCCATTTGCAAGGTATAACTTAATGCCAAATCCCTAGTTCAAGATCCATGGCTCAGTAAACGTGAATGCAACACAGTAATGAAATTGTCATATGACAAGTTACTCTTCAAGTTAGTTCTACTATCTACTGTACATTATCTCTAATAATACTTACTCACAACCGAACAGTCAAGAATTGCTTTACTGAAACAAACAATTCTATATCAATTAGTTTCAGCATTCATTACTTACAGTTTGATTTGTTTTTATTTATGCACAATTTTCTGCTGCCCATTTCCTCTTTTTTATGGTTTCTTCTGGTCCTTCACAGCTATCCCCATTCTCCTTGTGAAGACTGGAGCTGTAAAAAAGATATTTGATGGAAAGGTTACAGACGGTATGTAAGGAGAACATTATTTACTATGATTATCAGTGCTGATTAGTATATTGGGCTTTTAATGTATCTGCAAATTATTCCTCATCACCAGAATAGGTTACCCATTAGATGCTATTCGCTTTGTGCTAGAAGTAATGAGCATAAAGATATATCTGCTCGAGGCATTTAAGAAACTGCTCATCCTTTCCCTTATTACGTACGAAGCTATATCCTCAACCTACCAAAAATGGGTTATTTTTTTACCATTTTGGATAATGTTTTACTGTAATGGACTCGGCAGCTCAGTACACACAATTTTAGCAGCATGCAATCAACTTTGTTGTAGTCACGCATACTTAATCTTAACTAAGGCATTACATGCCCGCTTTTTCAGTTTGATGGAATGCACCTCAGTCTCTATTTCATAAGCGCTGCCTCTCTTTTCACATTTTAGATGGCACTCGCAATATCTTTACCATGGCGTTTTGTCTCCTGTTTCTTCAGAAGGACAAAATGTACCTCAGCACCCACGGGAATTGGTTAATATAAGTACAACTCTTCATGCAAGGAAACATGGTCCAGGTAGGTACCTGAGGAAATTTAAAAAAAATTATTGGCTGTCTATAAACAACGTGCCTTAAAAATTATCATTTTCTTGCAGGGAGGGTACAATGACAAGGCCAAACAATCAGCTCACTGTCATACTTTGCCATTGATTATGTAATGGCATCCATGTAGTAAATAATATACATCACCAAGACAAATGTTCATAATTTGAAGTGGAGGCAGTTTTATCAATGGAACAACTTTGATACCAATTGGAATACAATTCACACATGGCCAACAACGTACTCCCAGAGATTTAACCCAAATCACACCATGGACATACTTTGTTCACTTTTCAGAGGTACTCCATTATATTTGTTTTGATTTTATTCTGTTACTCATTGACATCATTAACTTCTTCAGTTCTCATAATTTTCGCTATCAGATTTAAGAAATAGAATGAATTAACCCCCTCTGTTTGCCACGCAGCATTCTTATTGCTCTCAATTTTACTAAGATGAATTTTTTGCTCACTCAAGGTATTCCACTTCAAGAAATTTCTGAATAATTTTAAATGCCTGGCATGATCCATATCCTTGCTGGCCAATGGATCAAATTTTCCCCCAAAGGTCCCCTACTATTCAATTAACCAGACAATTAACTTTAGTGGCCTTGCAGGGTGACCTTTGTGCAGGAGGAATTTGTAAAAAATAACTTGCTTTGCTAGAGAGAAGACAAGGGATGTGAGAGCTTTCAAAAATCAATCACCCACAAATATATATTATAATCCATAATCTTGTTTTTCATGATTCCGAACCATCTATCCATGCTTGCATTACTATATCATGTCCCAAAGGAAGTTATTTCACCTCTACCTATAAAAATGTTCCCCCAAAGAGGCAGAATAGGTATGAAATGCTTTAGGAAGGTACACTAAAATATAAGACTGCAAAAGAGATTCGGTACCCCAGAGAACTCAACGTTAATATTTCCCATAACTCAAGTAAAAATGAGAAAAAAGGACTACTCTTATGTTTCCACTCCTTAGAGAGCTCTGAGTCCTATTTTGCATCAAGGCTTAACATCTCTCACACCTACTCCAAGGGGTTCGGTCCAACTCTGACCAATAAGAGCAGTGCAGAAAATTCAATTACATTAGTTTGGAAGGCACCCTGTATCCTACTGCATTGCAGTAGATTTATAGAGAGATCTTTTCTTTATCTTGAGTCATTTAAATGTATCTGATTTTGAATGCAGCGAGTGGCAGGAAATTTATGTCCTTGGGCAATATGTTCCCGAGTTAAAAGGCTGCTGAAAAGATTTGCTGCAAGTTACTGTCATGCCGAGGTATTAAGAGGACATTACATTCTCACTGTGCACACCATTGATAAGGACAAGTTTATCAGATAATTACTCAGGTAGGTTATTATATTTGTAATGAAAGAGAAATGAGAGTATATGCAGATTCAGCCTATTCTCAAGTTACAGCCATTTAACTGTACAAAAGCTTTCAGAGACCTTTCATTTCTTGTGACAACAGATAAATGGTACACAGGAATTTTGAGTTTGATGTAATTTTTAAGTAAGTTCTTGTACAAGACTCGTGTAACTGTACCATGGTAGTATAAGAGGATTGATAAGCTGCTTGCGCAAAGAGAAAGGTATAATGCTTTTAAGTTTCTTTTGAGAGTGAAGAGAACATAATATGGCTTTGTAGATTTCATTTGCATGAATGGTCCACATTAGTGTTTTGTTAAAAATAACCACATGGTTAGATGCAATTTTATGAAGGGGTACAGGAGAGTCCAGAATGTTTATGTGACGGGAGTTCAGTGAAGTTGATTTGGGAAAGGAGCCTGGAATTTCCAATGATAAGTGACCAGTTCTTGTTAAGATTAATTTTGAGGAAAACCTTGATACTTGAGGTAAAGAGTGAGTCTAGATCAAAGTTCATATTGGAAATGCCATTGGCAAGATTTATGGTGCTAGAATAAAGATAACTTTGCTGATCATCAATGCATAAGCAACATTTTCAGTGTTAAGAGGTGAGAGGGTAGGTTTGTTAATGTGTAGGGAGAAAAGTAGGGGTTCAAGTGTGGATCATTGAGGTAGCCGCAAGACACTTCCATCCATTAGGAAGAATAATTAGAGATTACTTTTTGGTAACGTTTGTTGAGTTAAGATGAACCAAGATATGGCAAAAGAGAAATTCATGAGTTTTGTAAGTAATATGATTTTGTCAACTGAGTCCAAAGCTTTGCTGAAGTCAAGTAGGCCCAGGGCTAAAATTACTTTTATGCCAGTTGCAAATTTAATACAGTCTATAACTTTGATTAGTGCTGTGTGATTTAAAAGCCAGATTGGTAAGGATTGAGTATTGTCATTGTTTAAGAAATGGGATATCTACCGGAAAATGCCATTTTGAAATATTTATTTAGGATATATTAGGCAAGATACAAATCAGTTGGTCCCCCCGTGGGTAGGGGGATAGACAATACTCCCACAGTATCCCTGCTTGCTGTAAGAGGCAACTAAAAAAGCGGGGAGAAAACCCCAAAAACAAACCCCCAGGCAGCAAGGGATACGTGCAGACAGTGCTCTGGATCAACCGTGTGTGTGGTAATACAGACTTGGCCTGCGATCCGCCCAGGTGTTTCCCATGCCTGGAGACCCATAAGGGAGGGAGGGGGATCCTGGACGGTGAGCTCTGTGGTTCCCAGCAGGGTTTCGGATGCCCTGTATGAACAGGGGAGTGATACCCCTCTTTGGCCCCACATTTCGTGTAAATGGGAGGCTGGGAACTAGCCACTCCTGGTCAATCGGCTTCTGTTGCTTTTTTCCTTCAGTGGCGAGTGCCAAGGTTGTGGGGATCTGCGTAGGGAGGTCTGAGAAGTAGAGGTTTTGGAGTGCCCACGCATCGAAAATCTATCCAAAACACACAACCACTCCTGAAGCTCTGTATGCCTCGAGTTAGCCCTGGCGACTGCTCCAGTTCAGTGGAGCGGCATCCCGAATGTGTGGCTCCATGGTGGGAGGGGAGACCAAGGGACGAATAATTTATTAATAATAAATTATTAGTGAATAATTATATTTCTTGTATGAAATGAGGAGAAAATACAGGGTGCTCATTGCCCCAACTTTCTCCCAGTCCTTTGCTTCAGTCGCATCAATCCCTGTACAAAAGGGTACTATCTTCACCCAAACTGATGCTCCTAAAGATACCGATACAGACTTGGTAACAAAAAAATTAAAAAGCACGAAAGAGCCTGAGAGTAAGGTGGACAAGCCACCTGCTGAAGTGAGCCCTTCAAAGATGAGCCCACCAAAACCAACCAGGAAGAGCACGCCAAAAGGGTGTAAAAAGACACTCTCCTACACCTTCAGCTAGGCCAAAAAAGCTGGAGGTAATCAAAGAGGACCATAGCATCTCTGATACAGAGGTCCTCGCAAGCAAGTGGAAGAGGAAACATCGCTTTAAGCAATGATCAGTAAAAGCAGGCCATCTCCCCACCTTTTAATTAAACTATTGAACTATCTATTTATTTATTCTCTTTTAAGATTGATAATGACCTTTATATTGCAGTGGAAATGGAATGGTTTTTAATGGCACAAGGAGGAGCTGGCCATTTTAATGCAAGAGTTTAATCACTCTTTCATCTGCCTGAAAGAGAGACATTTTAAAGCGGCAGACAAGGGTATTTTGAAGGGTTTCACTATTTTTAGATCGGACGACACGAGTGAGGACCCCACGGAGGAGTAGCAGTTGCGACTTGTGAAGCCCTTTACACCTCCCGAGTCCAACTGAACTCTCAATTCTAAGCAGTGGCTATCACAGTGGTGAGCGTGACGTTATTTGCCATCGCCATTAATGACATGATGGAATGCATTAATGCTCCAGTGATGACATCCCTCTCTGTGGATGACCTAGCCATATTTTGCCGGTCCACACAACTGGCAAACGCCTCCAGGCAAGCCCAGGTGACCCTATATAAACTGGGAGAGTGGTCCCTAAGGAACAGATTTTGTTTCTCTAGAGAGAAAATTAAATGGGTCCATTTCCACCTTCTTCGCAGACAGCTCATACCACAGACTCTGAACCTGCTGTGCCAGAATCTCCCATTTGTGAAATCTGCCCGATTCCTTGGCATGACCCTTGACCAAAAACTAAACTGGCGGGAGCACATACGGGTATAGCGGGAAAGGTGTCACCAAACCCTTAATGGTTTAAGGTTTTTAACCCACTCCACATGGGGAGCACTACTGTGCTTTTATTGTACTGAGGCCTGGACTGGTCAAAACTGGACTGTGGTTCTACAATATACTCTTCAGAACAAGTCTTATTTGAGACCCCTCACATGTGTCCACATTGCCGGGATATGGTTGGCCACTGGGGCATTTAGAACCAGCCCAGTGCCAAGCTTATTTGCAGGGGAACCTCCGTTGGCAACCCTCAGGACGATTTTGATGGGCAAATAGCCTGTGAAGTTTTATAGGCATATAAAATATAACAGGCGGAGAAGGGCCACTAGGCCACTAGCCACTCGCTCTCACAATTTTATCCATGAACTGAATTTTACCTCCGCTCAAGTATGGCCGGTCAACGCCAAAGCCGTATATTAAGTCATCCCACACTCGAACCCTAAAGTGCTCATGACTGAGTCAGAATACCAGCATCTCTTTAGTATCTTCCTCAGATCCCACCCCGACTATGTGCCTGTCTACACTGATGGGTTGAAGTCTGAATCCGCATGTGCCTGTGCAGCCGTCTCCTGCCGCCATGGCGTTGTGAGGAAAAAACTGAACATGCTTTGCAGAATATTCACAGCCGAACTCTCTGTCATAAGGACGGCGCTAAATGAAATAAAGGAGAGCATTGACTCTTTCCTCATCTGTTCCGACTCGTCGAGCTCCTTAAAATGCATGTTGATCTTCTCATCAATGCACCCGATAGTTCAGGAGATCCAATATACCCTCTTTTCCCTTCAAAGAAAGGGGAACAGTATCTTTTATAGAGACCCCTGGTCAAGTGGGAATACCTGACAATGAAAAAGCCGACAAAGCAGCGAAGGAATCCCTGGGCAGACTTGACACTGATTCCATGTTGGTAACTATGGAGGATCTAAAGGCCACCTTGTGGAATAATGTTTCAACCAGCGGAAGGAAGCCTGCAGCCCTTGCAGAATAACAAACTAAGGGCCGTAAAATCAGGTGTTTCAGCATGGCTCGCTTTCATTCGTAAAATTCGGAGGGAAGAAGGAATGATTACGTGCTTGAGGATAGGACACTCTGCCCTAACACACTCTTTTCGTGGAGACAAATGTGTAGCCTTGTTGCAATGCGTGCAACCTCTCCCTAATGGTGTATCATATTTAAGCAGAGTGAATCAAATACCAAAGGGTCAGAGACAGGCTAAGAATAAGGGGAGTTTAAATATACAAGGACGTAGCTACGGTCGTGATTCAATGTAAACAGAAAATACCGGAACCATAAACTTGAAAGGCACTGAATAATTAAAAAAAATAATAAATAATAATAATAAATTTAAATTAATAAATAATAATAAATTTTAAAAAACGCACCACACACACACAAATTCGAAACAAATCATTAAAAAAAATAAAATAATAAAAATAAATAAAAAATAATAAAACAAACTTACAACCACTCGATCACAAGGGTGAGTCATTTCGTAACTCACCCTAGTGATCGAGTGGTTGTAAGTTTGTTTTATTATTGTTTTATTTATTTTATTATTATTATTATTTTTTAAAATTATTTGTTTCAAATTTGTGTGTGTATGTGGTGTTTTTTTTTAAATTTATTAATATTATTTATTTAAATTTATAATTACTACTTATTATTATTATTTTATTTATTTATTATTATTTTATTATTTAGTGCCATTCAAGTTTATGGTCCAGGTATTTTTTGTTAACAATAAGGGGAGTGTTAAGTAGTATTTTAGGGGATGAGCCCACCTCTTTAAATAGAGTTTTATCATCGGCATCATTTTAACTATTTATGTATTTATTTTTTTATTTACTAAATCAAACTGAGGATCTGACAGTGGTGCAAAATGACAATAGCTGTCAATGCACCCATTAAAACCAAACACTACTACTAATCAGTTGGTATTTCAACACATCAGTAGAAGGATTCTTCTTGGGTATTAGGATGGAATAGGGAAAGTTTCCATTGCAAGGGAAATGTGTTTTGCAAGAAGAACCAGTTAAAGATATACTTAATAAATCGCAAAGCTAACTGAAATATCAAATTGCCACTGCACATACATTTCACCCATCACTAATTAGCTCCTAAATGGGAACAAATATATTTCCTATATTAACAACTCCTGCTTAATATAGAACACGTTTTTCAAAAACAGGAAGGCATTTTATTACTGTCAGAGGGAGTCCAAATAATTTATAGTAGCTCTTCTCACCCTGATTTTCTGCCATAAACATCTGAATGAAATCAAATAGGGGATTATTGCAGAAATCCTCTTCGGCATTGCTCCCCATTCCCACGCATTGTAGCACATTCAGAGAGCACAAGCCGTGCCCACTTTTCAAAGAATCCTCTTCAGAGGATAATACCACCCTGCTTCCAAAAACAGAGAGCTTTATTTATTCAAAATAACTTTTTCTACGTCCCATCAGCGAATCGAACAGTCAAAAATTTTAAACTTTTATAAAAAATGTAACAACACCTCACCACTATCTCTAATAGTAATTGTAGCAATTTCACCACCCAAGCTTTATCCCACCTTTCAACAAATCAAATTTTTCCCCGATCCATGCTCGGTTCTCGTTGCTATTGTTATTCTGTTATTGTCTTTTTGTCTTCTTTCATGTTTGCTATATTTTTCACTGTAAATTGGTGCTACTGCTGTATGTGAATAATGTTTTAAAATAAATAAATAAATAGTAGGAATGTCCATCATTATATTAAATGCTTTGCACTTATGCTTACAATGTGCCCTTATCATTATGCTACCATTGCCTCCTCGGAAGCAAGAGTCAAGATGAAGAACACAATACCAATTAATCACAAAGAACATTCTACACATTAGCATATTAGCCCATTTTCTTTTAACATATTTCCTCCCACTCCTGACACAAGAAATGGAACTGTCTTTCACATACAACTCCCCTTGCCCAATTTCTTCTAATTGTCATTCTTTTCTGGGCTGTCATTGAACTTTCCCCTTCCATTTCCATACGTCAATCTGGGGGAATGGGAAGCACTTCAATATTTACTTCAATTATTATCCATATTTAACTCCATTTTATTCAGTTTTTCATATCCCACCCACTTCTTATGGAAGCCCTTTCATTCTTTTATAATGCTTGGCTTTTTTCTATGGTATACTACTGAGGAGTATGGATGTCTAACTATCTGGCTACTGCATAATACTGCCATCTTTAAATAAAATCCACACTTGTTTCTTCATTTGCCATAAGCAGACATGCCAACTTTCAAAAATGAAAAATCGGGAGGACATGCCAACTTTCAAAAATGAAAAATCGGGAGATTTTTAGAAGTGTATCACGAAGTAATCACTTTTAATTACCACAATATTTGCATGGCACCTTAATCCCTTTATGACACTTTGCCAATTTTTAATGAATGTCACACTTTATTAACATGTTAAGCTAAGTACACAATTTGAACAGTTCATCAAGAACGTAAGAAGGAAAAATCGGGAGTCTCCCGCTTAAATCGGGAGAGTTGGCATGTCTGCATAAGTAATACACCATATGCCTTCTTCTCCCTCATTATCACAAATGAATTTCAAGGTGGCATTCCTCAAAACTCTTATCTTCTATGAAGCCTACAGTGCCCAAAGAAATAAACCCCAATCCCCATGAAAGAAAAATCACTAATAGCACTTGCACTGAAAGCACAGCTCTTCCGTGACACCAATACCATCATGAAATATGAACTCTTTCAATCACAAATAAAGGGATAAAATCAACTTATCAGCAAAACATATAGCAGATGATGATGCACTGTCTCAGCTGGAGAAAACGGCCATTAGCAGAAACAGCAATGTTCCTCGTCTATACACAAATGATATAAGAAGCAAGTCCTCCAAAGGCCATCTAGTCTGACACTCACCCTGAAATTCTATGAATCCCATAATCCAGAAATACCGAGACCACTTAATGGTGGAAGTGATTTATTTTCTCAAGCACAGTTAATGTGCAGCAAAAGTTATAACTAGTAAATTCCAATCGAATTCTCTTTAAGCAAGCAGTGTTGCATCAATGCCAAAAGGAATATCATTTTAAGTTAATTTCAGTTGATAACATATATTGATTCTTAGGGTTCTACACTCATTCATTTCCATAATAATACACCAAAAAAGAAATGCCTTTAAACCCCCTGCCTTGAAATGACGAGTCTAGCTCGTCATCAGATTTCCATAATTTTAGCATTATTTAGGGGAACAATATAAATATTTTGAAAGTTGAACAATGTTAAAACACCCATAATGCACATAAAGAACTCATATTTCATGAAATATGATGCATTGGAAGTAATAAGATGATATTATAACAGTAGCGATAGCTGCATTCTCGGTGTTCTTACTCGAAGATGATTCGTTCGTCAACTTTTTAAAATCCTACTTTGGGCAGTAGATTTGAAGTCACACTTGCTCAGGAACTACATCCCCGATCGCCATGAAATAAATTGAGTTCTCTTCCATACATTTTACAAATTTGAAGACTGTTATTTTTACACAGAAAAATTTACAAATAATTTTTCATCAGCATACTATTGGTAACATTATTTGTGAAACGCTGTTACAATTTGGAATCTTTGACAAACAGTTTAGCCATTCTTTTGTAATATTATTTTCTTTCGTTTTTGTAATGGGTGTCCACCTGAAAGTATCAAATTTCCTATCCACTCTCTTTTATGTCTACGAGTGTTGCATGCTGACTATGCCTTCTCAAAAAGGGTGTTCCTATTACACGATGAGTCAGCTCATCTTTTCTCGTGGTGGCTCATGGTGGCTATGCAGTTGCTTCACGATAGGCTTAGTTTGAATGGGATCATTCATGTGATTAGACGGAGTGTGTTCCAGTTGTTCCAGGTATATTATACTCGAAAGTAAAAAAAAAAGAAGAAAAGTAGAACTAGTTTTCGTTTGGATGTTGCAGAGGCATTATTGGCAAAGGTCACTCTGCCAAATTACAATGTGCATGGACGACCTTTACATAGTGACATACCTGGCCAACTGCAAGCTAAAAATTTGGCTCATTTTCCTGAACATATCCCATAAACAGCCAAGAAACATCAACCAACTAAAATATGTCATAAATGCTTCAAGAATGATGTCAGAAGTGACAACCTAGCAGTGTAAACTGTGCCAGTTACCCTTACATTTGCGTTTTGAGAAGTATCATACATTCTTTGATTATTAATAATATGTATGAATATGATATTATGTATTCCAATCTATTCTATAATAATGTTGTACTTTGAACATGGATATTTCCCAATTTTTAACTTTATGTGTAGATTTTTTATTGATATATATGTAATTTTCTTTTTTCTTAATATTTAATATTACTATTATTTAAGTTGTAGTTGATAAAAAAAATGTGTTGATAAAAAATGAAGTATTAAACTAGATACTTTACAATAAAAAATTACAATCACATTTTATTTCACTGTACTACGTTGATTACAAGCTACAAAATATCATTTCATTACCTACCATTCCATTTAAAAAGAACAACAGAAAAATTAAATTGATGATAGGAGCACGATATTCAGAAAATAAATTGAAATGGAAGGGGTTAAATAAAGTTTGACACCTTAAGTGAAGACAAAAGAAAAAAAGTTACTTGAGGATAGCTGATATCCATTACAAGTTACTACTTGCTCAATGTTAATGAGCTACCGTTTACTGTAAAGATATCGAAATAGGTAAAGATTATAATGACATTTTGCAGGTTCCTCTCTCAGAGATTTTCTTACCTCTTCTTGAATACCTGATTAGTCTCTGTAACTGTAGTCTTTCTGCACTAGCGCATTATTCTTTACACCTTTTAAGGGTAATGCCACTGCTTCATCACGATGGGTTCACAGCCAAACTAGTTAACTATTTGGGGGTAGTTCTAACACCATGCCTTACATGGGGATCACATCTCAGGACAATATGTGGATCTGCTTTGAAGAAACTGGGCTTCTACTAAAAAGGTGGTGAAGAAATGTAACAATAAAGTTAAAGATAGGTGTTATTTTGCTCTAGTTAGACCTCAATTGGAATATGCCACGAGTATTTGAGATCCTTGGGTGAAAATCTAGAAAAAGAATTAGATTAAGTCCAGAGAAAATCCACCATGTTTGTTATAATTAAAACTCTATTGTGACAGGACTCGAAGGGGACTTAAGGTGGCAGCCACTTGAAATACGAAGAAAACAAGCGAGACTTAGCCTTTTAGAAAGATTCAGAACCAATGAGTTTAACGATGACAACAAAACAATTATAATGATCTCACACTACTTAGGTAAATGAGACCACAAGGATAAAATAAGGGAGATAGATTCCAATACAGATAGATTCAAATACTCATCCCTTCCCAGAAAAATCAAAAATCATTATAGTAAGAAACCAAAGCCACTTTGGAAATATTGAAAACTTTTATTTCACAAGTGGAACAAAGGTAAACATTGCAAAGATATTAGCTGTATCTGTATATGCATGTGTATGTTAGTTGGTAGTTTGTTGTTTGAATGTTAGTGGGTTTTATGAGTTTTGGTGAGAATGTTTACAATATTTTGTTTGTAGCTTCTATAAACTTGTGGATTTTGAATTCTTTTTTTTCTTAATTACAGTTGGTTCCATAACACCCTCCCACACACCATTGTGGTGACTAGTGGGGTATTAAGAAGATGTACTCATAATTGACTCAGAGAAGAGACGTTCTCAAGCTCAATTACAAGATGGCAGACAGCTGATATAATGATCTTGTGACAATCCCTTAGCTGTAAAAGTTTTCAGCTTTAAGGGCACATTATCAATTGTTACCAATTATTTATTGTAAGTTCCGCCAGTACCAACAGTACATGTGCAAGTCAACCTACTACCACAGGCACAGAGGTGCATTACATCTATCTGAAAAAGCAGGGATGGAAAGCCTCAGAAAAGATATTGTGGGGACTATTAAAAATAGGGAAAGGGATGCGAAAATGATTAAATAGGGACTGAAGTGCATTCCATCCATCTGAAGATATGCTGGATGGAAACGCTTAGGGAAAATTAAGGTTGCTCAAATATATTATTATTTGGTAATCTACCGGTTAAGGTAGATTTTCAGATAGACATAACTATCCAATAGATATTTGGTGACTCCAAAGAAAACCTACTCTACATCAGGTCCCTCCTTACCTCTGTGTACTTCTTTCCTCCCTTCATCCTGTCTAACATCCCTATCCTGTTCCTGCCCTTTCCTCGTTTGCCTAACATTCACCCCTTTATTACCTTCTTCAACATTCATTTTTCCTGCCTCCATAGGATTTCTCTCAACAAATCCCTCTTCTCATCCACCATCTCCAGTACTTCCTCATTTGTTTTCCTTTCAGTCCATTTCACCTTCTCCATTCTTCTCCACACTCACATTTCAAAAGCCTCCAATCTACGTCTATCCTCCTGCTTCAGCGACCACGTTTCCGCATACCACGTTTCTGTACATAGCTACGCTCCATATCAGAGTTTATACGAGTCTTGTCTTAACATCCCTACTCAACGTCCCCATCATCAACTCCCTCCTCCTTGAGAAAGCCTCCTTCCCTAGCGCAATTCTTCTCCTTACATCCCTACCACATTGACCGTATTGGTCCAAAACACTTCCGAGATATGTAAACTGTGCTACCTGCTCTTATTTTTTCCCAGTCTATTTTAATATTTAGCTAAGCCTTTTTCTTTCTGGAAAATCGCATAACCTTTGTTTTATTAATGTTGATTCTCATCCCATATTTATCGCACTGAACCTCCAATTCACTCAGCAATGCTTGCAACCCCTTGGCTGACTGAGCAACTAATGCTTGGTCATCAGCAAACCTAACCGATTTTACGAATTCCCCTAAGACTTTCATTCCTACCTCCAGTTCTTCCCATGCCTCGTTAATCATTTCCTCCACATATACGTTGAACAGCACCGGTGACAATGGGCAACCTTACACCTCTTCCTAACACTGCCCATCCGGACTCTCCGTTCCCCACTCGCACCTGAGCAGTCTGAGACATGTACAGGTTGCGGATCAGTCTCCTGTCCCTCCAATCCATTCCTATTTTCTGCAATACACGCATTAATTTTTCCCAATTCACTCTATCAAACGCTTTTTCGAAATCTACAAAACAGGCATAAACGTCCTGGTTGTATTCTATATTCCTCTCGATTAGTGATCTCATTACTGCAATGGCATCTCGCGTACCTCTTCCTTTCCTAAACCCAAACTGATCATCCCCTAAGTAATCATATGCCTTACTCTCTATCCTTTTGTTGATGATCCTGAGAATAACTTTAGCTGTGTGGGATATCAAACTTATGTTCTGTAATCCTCACATGATGTAGCCTTTGCCTTTTTTGGAATAGGAAACAACACCGATCTAGCAAAATCTTCCGGCCAGATTCCTTCCTCATGGATACTATGAATCAGTCCATACAGAGTCTTCTTCCCACATTTTCCTAAACATTTCAACAGTTCTACAGGGATGTTGTCCACCCCCACGGCCTTATTTGCTTTCATCTCCTTTAATGCCCTTTCTATTTCATCGTCGAGTATGCCTGGACCTAAGCTATCTCCTTCCTTGTTAATCCATTTCATGTTCAAATATAACAAAGATGATTGATTACAAGCTACTGATATTATAACGGATTTAACTACAGTGAAACACAAACAAAAAATGTAGAAAAAACTAATCTTTGGTAGGTTGCGGGAGAAGAGCCCTTTCTAATTGAGGTAAAGAGAGAGCGGTTTCTCATATGCCTCCTGGGGATCTCTTTTTGTTCATTCCTTCTCCAAGCACAAAGAGAAAATCATCTACTGAGTAACCTCTTAGGATGATTAGGAATAACTTGTAGTTATCTGAAAACCGTAATATATTCATAAATACTGATATTAAAAAGATATTAAGTTATCCATACATACCATCCGAAAACTTTCCATCAAATCCCATTGTCACAGCTCGAGCCATCAGAAATGGAAGACCTACAGCGACAGGACAGTGAAGGAGCAGCAGAAACTGTAAAAAGGAGGAAACTGTGAGCAGGAATTTGTGCAAAATTGACAAAAAAACAAACTGAGTAATGAAACCTGAACAGATAGATGAAGTGGGATACATTTCATAAAAACAATCGTCTACTATGCTATGCATGGGAAGAAAAAAGGGGTTGTACGACAGCACGATAAGAGGACAACGCTACCGGCAGCGGGAGGGTCCCCCATAGGGAACGACTAGGGTTTGAAGGGGAAACTTGAAAGCAAATGGTGACCTTTGCAATGGAAATAAGACGGCGCACAGAAGCACCAATGGTACTTGAAAGGCTTGTAAGCAAACCGAGGACCTCCTATCAGGGGGGGGGAGACATTACCATCAGCAATAACTCCACTTTTATCAGGGCAGCACTGAATTGTAACATGGTAATCACTGCCAAAAATCACTATCCCTAACAGCTGAAGACACGGAAAACTACAATAGAATTTAAAAACATCCAGACTCGTTAGTTCTTTACTTACAGATTTATCGAAATATGAGAACACTATTAGTGCAATATATACAAACTGCACATCAGCAATTTTAGGTGTTGGAACACTATATTAACTTCACTAATCTACACTTATGATGAAATCGTTGATAACCCAATCTGGATTAAACGAGACTATATTTGCAAGCATTTTCATGTGAAGTAGAGCGACATAAGATCGTGAATTTATAAAAATATTTGAGCTTTTTTGTTTTTCAACGGATTTCAATTAAATTTGGCCGGATGCAAGACAGTACACCAAAACACATTTCTTTGAAATTAGGTGTTTCTATCTTCAAACAGATAGGAGATATTGTCCACTTCCGGTTTCGGACCGCGTGTTCCGGTTGAGTGAGGGCCTTCGATTGGAACCATATTCGGACAGTAGGGACGCATTCACTATTCGTACTTTTCACAGAAATATTTGACCCTGAGAAGTTGCCGTTCCTGGAATAAACCGGTTTTTCAGGGTGTTTTGATTTCATATTTAACAGGAAAAACGTCTGGCACAGTAGACACTAACACGGCACTGCGCAATTAACTAGCACAATATAAAACACGGGAACAAAATAGCAAAAGCACAAACCTGCACTAGCGGTAGTTTCAGCGGAATCGAAGTGTCAAAATATTCCGAAATTGCTTCCTCAGTTTCGTGAAGGAAAATCGGAGTTTTCAATCACATATGCTATCTTACGTAACAACTGACTATCTATACAGGTTAAACACTACACGCTTCTTCCAATGTAGTTTTCCACTCAGATGAACCATACGCCAAAACAAGAAATTCGGCATATTTTTCGGGCTTATTCAGAGGCATCTATGAGCGGGAGGTCGGAACTAAGAGATACCGACAAACTTAAAAAATGAGTGTTAGTGCTCCGCGAACACGTCTCTAGCCACCGCTGATTGCTCCGTAGTTGTTGTTCAATGGAACTACGACGTAAAGACACACGTAATGCGCCCTGGCAACACCTTCGGCCTTGAATATATATATTATAGAATTACAAAACGTATGTCATATAATGTTCAATTTTTGATTATGTATCAAATTTTCCTTCCAAAACGAAGCCCCAATATTAGAATGTGATCTGGGTGATGCTCGCCAGAGATTAAAACATCTGCATTGGCATTTACATTTAATTGAACGATGAAACATACACAAGTTCAATTATAAAACCAAAGATTATTAATTGAAAAACTGACCTCACAATTATAACCATACTTGTACATCAATGCCTTACAAAAGGAATGCCAATTTTTGGTTCATAGCATTAAAATCTTCCGACATTATTCCTTACTCTGCATTAAGACAAAGAAATACGTTAGAATTGTGGCACTGTGAAAGTAAAGGTATTTATGGGAAATGTATATGAAATCTGAACAATTTCCAGGTAAATGATGAGCTTTCTTCTCCAACATTTACTAAACGAATTACTATGACTGCAACAATCACCATGAATAATTTAAGATGACAGCATCGCAAAATAGTTGTAAAGAACAAAAACTGTGGTAGATAATTTAAATTACACCCAGAAGGTTATCACCTTTGTATTTTCCATATTTCGTTGGAAAAACCCATGCGGAAAAGACATTCTTAGGAGTCATAAAATAACTCCAGCAATAATAAAAGAATGTCCAGTAGATTGTGCACTGTCTGAATAATGTTAAAGACACAGTACGTGATAAACAATATGTCAACTGCCAAAATTATACGTAAATATTATACATGATATAAAAGTATTAACTGAAAGGAAAAAATTCCAACAATTAAGTCAATGAGTGACACTTGAAAAATTGAAAATTAACTACTTCAGCATTATCGGAGTTATTAAATTGGAAACATTTTCCCTGTGACCTAATCGTGTTAATTCCCCCTAGCTGCATTGACACCTTGGCCAATTGCAGAAAGAAGTGATTATTCCCAGTTCTACCAAATTTAATTGAAAAAAAAGTCTTTTGGATCTTGATTAAGGATTGTGTTTTGGGTGCCAAAACTGCTTAATTTTCAGTACAACACAGAACAAAATTTCAGCTCTCATCGTTGGAAACCACTCATTCTGCAAAGAGGAGTGCATTATCTTTTACTTTCCCAGAAACTCCCATGATCTCATTTAAGCAAGGTGTGTTTGCCAGCGATTGGCATGAGGATTCCCATTCCTAACTACTAACTCAAGGGTTTCTTGTATTGGGTATCGAATATCTGCAAGTGACATCTAGCATATTTTTTATAGTCACATGAAGGAGCCTTAATATTTTGTGGAAAAGCTACTAATCAGGCTAGCCTAGTTCCTCTCATAGATGCAATGTATATGTCCATGAAACCCATCCTTTCACATTTTCCTGAACCTTTCAGTAGTTCTGCAGGCCTGCTGTTTATCCTCACACTCATATTTGCTTTTATATCCCTTTCTACTTCAGCAAGAAATAAGCCTGGATCGAAGCTATCTGCAGCTACACAGAGTTTCCCTTCTTACCTCCCGATTATGTTTTCACCTTTTCGTATAGCACACCAATTTCTCTCTTCCTCTGCAAATTTTCCATACCCTTGCCCTCTATCTTCCACCACACTATTTGCTCCCTTTGTAACATATTAAATAAATATTAAACTCTTTGTTCTTTCTTCTCCTAAATCTGTATTTACATTCGAACATTTCCTTCTCTCATTTTTCATTCTAATCCTTTGAACATTACCCATAGTTTCTTTTTTGAAAAAATACATGAGAGACAAATGATCATATTTTTCCAAATCCATTATGATCACACAAAAGTCTATTAAAAATGCTTCATCATTGTTTTGTTATAAATTTCCGTTGTTCAAATTTTTTTTTATTGTTGTGCTTCCAAGATTTGCATAGATGTCACACATATATAAAAAAAGGGGTTTCGAATTCCTATCTTGAAAAGGCAACCACCAGTTCTTTGCCAGAGTGGGTAGAATCATTAATAAATAGGGTATTGTCATGCCATTGTTTGATCGTAATAAATATGAAAGTATATGGTAATTTCACTTTTATTTCATGTATTTTTTCAGTCATTCCAAATTGAGGCAAAGGAAATGTAAAATGATTACATGGTTAGTTGAAAAACTTCCTAAAGAGTGATTAACATTATAGGATACTCAATAACAGAAAGTCTACTGGTTAAGAAATTTGAACAAATTGAGTTTATAAGAAAATGACATATATCATTATTTAACCATTTCCATGTTTAAGTGTCTCTCTTGTCTCAATACTGATTTTGAGAATATAGTGTACACAGGTTCTTCCCTCTGTTTTCTTTTCCATAAAACTTGCATAAGTTGTCATAGGCCAATTCACTTGGAGGACTGACCCATCAAGCTCACGCCCTGAAGAAGAAACCAGAAACATTGTGTAACTAGCTTTTTCTATCATCATTCATAAAAATCTATTTACATCAGATGAATAAACCTCTAAATGAAGAATGCCATATTGTTCAAGGTGTTAAAAATAAATACAGGTGATTTTCATTCTGGAAAAGTTTTACAGTGAAAAAACTATTATTGGTAGACTATAATGTACATGGAACATTGGATATTTTTGTCTTTAATTACAATGGTAAATGTTTCCATAGTTCACACAATCAGCATAAAATGGCTAGGTCATCAACAAACAATGAAGCCATCACCAGCGCAATGACAAACAACATTATGCTCTGTACTGATCCCCGAGGCACCCCGTTCTCTTGCATGAAGAGTCAAGAAAGATATTTTTTAGATAGATACTTGCCTGTCCTGATTTAAAAACATGGTCTGTTAAAAAATTTCTAATAAAATGGGCCAAATCGCTCCTATATCCTCACTTGTGGAATATATTTAAAATTTTGTGTTTTCCAACTTTGTCATAGGTCTTCTCCAGGTCAAAGAAGACTGCGACCACATGTTGGCATAATAGGAAATCTTCATGGATGAAATTATCACTCTGAACCAAATGGTCAGTCATGGATCTGTCCTGCCTAAAACCACACTGGGCGTCGGAAAGAAGATTTTGTCTCTCAACTCACCAAACGAGACGTTGCTTCAGCATTCTTTCCATTAACTTGCACAGGCAGCTGGTGAGAAAAATGGAACGGTAGCTATTGGGGTCATACTTATTTTTACCCTGCTTCGGAATGGGCACCACTACAGACTCCCACCAAGAGCTGGGGAAGCTACCCTTAACCCACAACTGGTTGAGGGTATTTAGGACAGCCGCCAACACAGTCTCCAAGATATTCCTGAGGAAAGCGTTATGGATTTCGTCCAATCCTAATGAGGTGTTATAGGAGTCTGCAATGACTGTTTTCAATTCCCACGGAGAAATGGGTTCGTTGCATTCTACTCTGATTCAACCCTCACCAAAGTAAAGAGGGATGCCCTCAATTCGCCTCTTTTTGCTGAGGAAACCTGCATCATAGCTCGTGTTATCGCTGTTGGTCGCAAGCTGATTGTCGAATCTCGCATATTTTGGGCGGTGAGACCACCACCAGGGGTGAGGATGAGGAGTAGTGAGTTACCAAACGAGCCCTTAGACACGAAGATTTTCTTTACCCTGTCCCATACCTGTGCAAGTGGTGTTATACAGGATGTATGTATGACTGATTTTGGAGACGTAGCCCATCCAGGAAGCCTCTTTGCCTGCCTTACGACTTGTCGAGCCAGGGCTCTCAGCCGTCTGAATGAGGTCAGATTTGTTGCCGTTAGGAACTTAAGAAAAATTCGCAACGCTCTTTTGCTCAACCAGATCGCCCTGTCGCACTCATTGTTCCACCAAGGGAGAGGTGCACTACTTAGTTTTCGGCAGGACCAAGGTACACTTGCAGTCGCTGCTGCTATAACCGATGACGTCAGTCGCTCGACATTGCGCACCGGGTCGAAGGAAGCGTTGTGTTTAAAGATAGAATTGTGCTTAAAAATTGGCCAGTTGGTTCGGCTAATGAGTCAATTCTTAGGAGGTTTAAAACGGTTCGAAGGAATGTCTCCTGTGGCGAGGAGAAGAGGAAAGTGATCACTCCCACATAGATTGTGAACTGACATCTTAACCTTGGTGGCGAGACTTCTCGAACATAGACAGAGATCTACAAATAAGAATTCTCCATGAAAACTGCTAAAAGAGACTCTCACCACTATTTAATAAAAACAAGTTAGAATGTTCAATAACATCGGATAAAGTACGTCCTCTCCTGTTACTCGGGGCCAATGGGCCTTTTCATAGGGGACTGTGGGCGTTAACATCGCCTATTCACACAGACGGCCGAGGTAATTCACTGACAAGGACTTCCAAGCTAAAATGTAATACCGGCGCATCCTCCGGTAGATAAACGTTGCATAACGTTATCTTCTCTTGGATATACACTGTGACGGCCATCGCCTTGAATGGGGTATTGAGTTGACTCGGGAGATGTAAAAGGCTTCCAGAACTGCAACTGTTACTCCAACTTGGGCTCTTTGGCCACTGGTGTCGTCTAATCAAAAAAAATGTGCCCCTTTAAATTCCCTTGCCGGCCGTCTTAAAATGAATCTCTTACAGAGAGATACAAGAGGGATTAAAATTATGAATTAAAATGACCAGCTTTTCCATGTGCCGATAAAAACCAATACATTTCCACTACATAACATACAAGTTATTATAAATGTTAAAAATATAAATAAATTTATAAAAAATAATTTTTAAAAAAGTAATGAAATGACCGCCCATTGCAGGATTTTCGCTTGAAGCGATGTTTCCTCCTCTACTTGCTCGCGAGGGCCCCAGTTTCAGAGATACTATAGTCTTCTTCTGTAACCTCCGGCTTTCTTGGTTTTTCTAGAGGTATTGGGGAAGCTGACTTTTCACGTCCTTTCGGCGTGTTCCACTTGGCAATTGTTGGTGGGCTCCTCCTAGAAGGGCCCACCTGAGCAGATGGCTCGTTGTCCACATAATTCTTAGTGCCTTGGTTCATTTCAATATTTTTGCTCGCACGTCAGCAGCGGTGTCTTTGAGGACGTTGGTTTGCGTAGCGATGGTACACTTTTGCACTAGGACGGACGCAACAGAAGCAAAGGACTGGGAGAGATGGGATGATCCTATCTATGATCTAGCTTCGACAGACCCCCAATTTCATGATCCCAAGCGTTTCCATTCGCAAAATATCCTATAATGTGTTTATTAAACGGTATGTATGCGCTTATAAATGTATGTAATGACATTTGATGGGCAACCTTCGAAGATTTTACAGTGAAATCAGTTTATCAATAGACCACTGAAAAAACAATTCTTATAACTGATATAAACAACTCTATAGCATAATGCCTGAAAAATTGATTTCAAAACAAGTTAATGTTAATAATAGTTTTAAAAATCAGTATGCATACGTTTTGGCAAAAATCATTCACTCTTGGTTAAACATTGTGATAAGGACCTAAATTTTGCGGACAGAATAAATTTCTTGGATGATTATATTGAATCATCAATAAAATATTCCGTATAAATTGGCAATTTAAATTTAATAAAACTCTTTTTGAGTTATTTGTTTTTTATTGCTAGCCTTAATATCCTAAAAAGTCTGTATCATTCAAATTTACCATCGCGATTACCTAAACATTGGCTAAAATATAATGTATCTGACTGTGTATCACCTATCCGTTTATTTAGTATTATGTTAATTGGAGACTCGATCCGATTTCTTAAGTCGAGGTATTCTTTGCGCTGACTACCTGAATATTTAAATATATATAAGGAATTCAGCCAACCTTGCGGAAGTATGAAATAGTACTTACATTGCCAACCAAAAACTTCGCAAACTTTTTGCATCACTGGTTTCATTCTACGTTTTTTTTGGTGGACTCATTTCATACAAGTAAATGAGCAATAAAAATATTCCAGAATATCCAATCCATTTTCCTGTGTTAAAAAATGGTCGATATATATAATTTGTTTACAAATATTTGCCAAAACTTAAACTTCATACTACGCTCCCTTTTTGGGCACGCATTCCAAACAACGTAGAACCAATCAGAACATTGTTGACAATCGCCAGCCAACAATGATCAGCAATAACATCACCTCCATGTTTCTGAAATCCCTAAGCGTCGGTTAAACACAGAGGTAAGGGATCGTTAATTTTTTTGCATTTTAATTTGATTCTACTTGATTTTTAATATTCATTCACTCTAAACTAGGATATATTGTCAGAATTTTCTATGTTACTTCAACATGACTGTTATTTTATTTTGAACATAGCATCATTACTCTTTTTCAGACGATCTACGAGTACTTGTTTGAATTACGCGAGGAATTCCATCTTAGACGTAAGTTAATTATGGACAAAACGATGCAATACAATATATTAATTTTCCACACGAAAAAACGCAAGGACGTAGTCCTTCATGTGCACCATATATCCACATTGTGCAGGTGGCTTCCGCAAATTTGTCTGTAAGAAGTCTGATTTTTTGTTTACTTTCTAGGTTTTCAACTCCGAAGATAAACTTTTGAAAATTTTAACTTGCCAATCCAATAATCTACATCTTAGAGGATTTCAAGTAATATCGCAGGAAAACTAAAATGGTAAGGTAATCATTTATTTAGTAGATATTTTGTAACTAGAAAATGCCTATAGCTACCATGTCCATCGGCGAAAGTGGTGGAGGAACGGAGATAAGATGTTAGAACAAAAACGGAGCTCTACGCGGTGTGAAATATAATATTTATTCAAAATTCAGTATGCAATGCTTGGCGTTTCCTGAAATTATTCCTTGAGATGTCATCAACATCATGCTGACGTGATGCTTTTGGTGTGGTACGAGTGGCTACAAAGTAAACAAATAAACATAACGAAAAAGATACACATGAGCACTAGAAATGGAATTCGTATGTATTTATTTCGTTCCCAGTAGTTCAATTGTCTTAAGCTATTGCTAAACTGATTTCACTTCTTCAAAGTTTGCCCACGAAATGTCATTAGGTAAATTTGTAAGTGCATGAATACCGTTTGATAAACACATATGTTGTCACTTTGTATTATTAGCCTTAGGCTTATTTCGGAAAAAGGTTTAATTTGACTTCTTTTGAAAATGGTTCGAAAGAGCCAAACTTTTGGGTGTGAGATATTTTCATTCCTTCCTAAAGCATTAAAAAAGCTGCCTATTCCGTCAGAAGTTACATTCTCGACTGTTGGGTTTAATTTGCAATTTGTTTCTAAGGTTTAAAATGCTTGGTGGTAATCTCTTTGGTATTATTTCGTTTCGATGATAATATGGCTGTATTTACACCGCTAAAGGGATTGAAATGACCATCAAAATTACGTGTATAGAAAATTGTGTTTGTCTGTTTGATTGGAGACCGGAGGGTATAATTTTTTGCCCGTGGTTCTTTTCGGTGCTAAGCAATGAAACCATGGCTTTGAGAACAATATATACAGTCACGATGGATTCATGGTGGTGAAATATTCTCCTTAAGCTTGATTTAATTGCAAAAACTATTTCAAATTGAAAATGTACGAGCAGTATATATAATTATACCTCATAGATGTAGGCCAATTATGTATTATTCAATGGAATTATTATCCATGCCGGCAATCGATAAATACATTTTACATGTTGCAATCATAGAAAGGTATTTTTTCCCAGTATAGCCAATCTAGCTTCTGCTTTCTCCCTTAATACCCAACATGATATAGAACTATCCTTCCTTGACATGACTGGTTCTTCTGTGGACCAACAGAGTTCATCAAATCTGAGGACATCGGGGTATCTTTAAAAAACGTTACTCTACTATCAAAACCATGCCAAATTAAATAATCATTTGTTGAGGAAGAACCACCAATCCCTTCTATTACAGTTAAATCTTACCCTCTTCAGTTAGCAATAATTCTTCAGCATCTTTCAAAATGCAGTAACTTACTGTGTTCATTGACTCATTACCCTGGAAATGCATTAATTTTTTAATCAAAGATTAGGAAGGATGCTCATGAAAAGATGTGATTGCATTCAACTTGGTAAAGTTAAACCCACAATATCCTGAAAACAACCTCAAGCAATGCTGGTGATTTTTCTTTCAGTAAGGAGACAATCAATCTATTTAGGGCAGTCATCAAACCTTGACTAATGAAAATAACCTTGGACATCACAATAGATTTTTCACTACTTCAGAAGGCTTCATTATAGAGCATAGTTCCCTTGATGACTCTAGGCCACTTAACCTTTCCAGTGAATTGTGTAGCATTCACAATGTGTCTTTCACAGATTGCTGAATTGCACATATTTGCTGGAACATGGGATAGGTGAAATTCTATCAGATGATGCCATCCATCTTTATTTTTAATGGCTATGAGCCCTTCCTCATCTGGCATTGGTAGTGACAAGCATTTTTCAATATCCTGGAAACCTCAGCGGAAGTCATTTAAAATTCCCTTAACCATGTTTACAATGGAACTTTATAGTAACTAAAGTTTCAAAATGAAATCAAAACCACTAGGTATCTTTCCACGAGTTTTATTCCAGGGTACAACTAGTTTCGACGCAACGGCGTCATCTTCAGATATACCAAGGTACCTGAAGATGATGCCGTTGCGTCGAAACCAGTTGTACCCTTGAATAAAACTCGTGGAAAGATACCTAGTGGTTTTGATTTCATTTTGAAACTTTAGTTAAAAATGAATTTCCACATAGTTGAGCCTAAAACCATAGAACTTTATAGTATTTTTCAACCTCGCTGGACTACAAAAATAAGGGTGGGAGTAAAGCAAGGCTAATGAGCACACCCTGTTAACTTCACTATTGCACTTATGTTTGCTTCAATGTCTGTTACTATGGCCTTCACTTTGCGCTGAGCATTCCATTCATGTGCAATTTGGTTTATCCAACATGACAAACATTCACCTACATACCTTCTCTCAAACTTGAAATAACATGAAATTCTTAAGGTAATATAAATCTTTCATTTCTTGGAAATAAAATTAGCTGTAACAGCTATATGGTGTCATTGCTGTCAAGCTATCTGTTTTCACAGTGATTGATGCAGTAGTTTACAGATGACTTTCCATGACTTTTACTCTATTGACATACTTCTGAGGCAGTGGTCTCCTGAGCAGAGGCTGGCTAAAGTTATAAAGTCATAAAATTAAGTAGAACCATTATAGAATAATTTACAGCTATCACTTTAGAGGTAAGTTTAATTACCTCTAAAGTGATAGCTGTAATTTATTTTATAATGCTTCTACTCAATTTTATGAATACATATTTGCCAACTATTCTTCATGCATGATAACATTTAAGAAATGATTATGTGCATTAATATTAACCTTGCAAAGTCCAAAAGACCTACTATTGAATGTTTATTGTGTCAAATTCAGTTAGAAGCCTCAGAAAGATTTTTAACAGATCAATAAGGAGGCTTACGTATTATGATATGAAATATCTTCACATGTTATCCTTTTTTGTTTTGTGTTAAAATTAGACAGTTTATGAAACCCCTCTAAATTTTTTTTATCTGCAAGTGTGTCAAAACATTTCAAGCTATTTACTGTTGCTAAAGTTTATGAACGGGTATTGACCCCCGTTTCCTATCAAGTAAACGCTCTGTTTATTATTATTAGGTAACCTACTTGTTAAGAGAGGTTTTGGATAGACACAACTATCAAATAAGTATGTACTCTTTTCTGACAAAACATAACCCAACATATTACTCTACAACAAGTCCCTCGGAGATCAGGAGGGTTCAGAGGCTAACTTACAGGCTTCCCACCGCAAAGGCCCAGGTTCAAATCCTGGAGACAACAAATATTTTTCAGTAGTATCCCAATCCCTACTTGAGGTGCTTTGTGGAGAGCACTTTGAGTGAGTACGACGTCGGATGGGACATTAGACTGCGGACCCCTTGGTGCCTTTCGACAAGAGTAGGCTAATGCCGATGCCGGGTTTCTCTCCATCCTTCCTTTCCCATCCATCCCTAATGGCACAAATGACCTTAGCTGTCGGTCACCTCCCCAACAAAACCAACAAGTCCCCCTCCAATTCCATAAACTTCCTACCTCCATTTTGTCCAACTTTCCAATCTTATTCCTTCCCCTTCCTTGCTTCCTTAAAATTCTCACCTCTATTACAGTCTTCAATATTTCAATGCCGATCAATATGCCCTTCATCCATTTTTCCTGTCTCTTTATAATTTCTCTCAGCAATCCCTCTTCCTTTCCTACCATACCTGGCACTTCCCCGTTTTCCTTTCTGTCCATTTCATCTTCTTCATTTTTCTCCACACCCTCATTTCAGAAGCCTTCAATCTATGTCTATCATCTTGCTGCAGTGATCATGTTTCTGCGTCATACACTCCCTATGAAGGTTTTAACGAGGCTTATCTTAATATCCTTGCTTGAAGATCCCTGTTATTGAGTCCCTCCTACTTGTGAAACATCTTTGCCTAATACAATTCTTCTCCTTGCATCGCTACTGCTTTGGCCATTTTGGTCCAAAACACTTCTGAGATATTGTTCCACCTGCTCTAGTTTTTGTCTTCTTATTTTAATGTTACCTTTAACCTTTATCTTTCTGGAAAATCTCATAAACTTTATTTTATTTATATTGATTCTCATCCCTTATCTATTGCATTGCATTTCCAATTTACTCAGCAATTCTAGCAAACCTTTGACTGACTGACAAACTAGAGCTTGGTCATCATACCACCTAGCCGATTTTATAAATTTTCCAATGATTTTGATTTATGTCTTCAGTACTTCCCAAGCCTCTTTAATCATTATCTCCACATATATAATATTTTCAGCAGCAATGGTGATGGTGGACAATCCTGCCTTACATCTCTTCGTAACACTATCCATCTGGATACTCCATTTCCTACCTGCTCTGGACATCCCATTGCTCACCTAAGCAGTCTGAGACATCTAGAGGCTGCATATTTATATCCTATCCCTCCGATCTATTTTTATTTTCTGCGATATACTTGATAGCTTTACTCAAATTAATGTATAAAATATCTTTTCAAAATCTACAAAATAGGCAAATATATCTTGATTGTTTCCTCTATTCATTATGATTAGTTATCACTACAATGGCATTTCACTGGATTCTTTCCTTCAGAAAACCAAACTGATCATCACCTAATTAATAATTTGGCCTACTCTTCATCCTTTCGTTGGAGATCCTGAAAACAATTTTAGCTGCTTGGGCAATCAAACTTATTGTTCTCTAGTCCTCACATAATGTAGCCTTTATATTTCCAAGGAGGAACTAACCCTTACCTTACAAAGTCTTCCAACTCGATTTGTTTCTCATATATGCTTTGAATCAGTCTATATGGACTTCCTTCCACATTTTCCTTAACCTTTTAGTAGTTTCACAAGAATGTTGTCTATTCCCTATTATTATGATATAATCTCCCTCAATGTCCTTCCCATCTCATTGTGTAGTATGCCATGACCTACAGACCAGTATGCTATCTTCTTCTATGCCATATTCTCTTTCAATGTGTGATCTTTTTGGCCTAGGTTCTTTACCATACAGTTCTTTGATATAATCCTTATACCTCCTTTGGGTATTTTCTTCAACTATGATTTTAACTAACTTATATCTACTGTTAACTCTTGTTACCCCTTCTTACGTCCCCATAGTGTTTTAAACTTCTTTTTTAGTTCACCAGTTATATCCTTTCTTGGCCAACTTCCCATATTCTTGCACTGGTTCTTATGTCATGCTTCTTTTGCTTTATTTGTTACTGATCCCAAATTATAATTTAACTCTTTGTACTTCCTTTTACCTAATTCTGTGTTTACATTCTTCATTTTCTTCTGTTATCTCTCTCTGTAATCATCTAATCCATAATCCATGATTTTCTTGTCCTTTTCCCATGAACAGCTCCAATTATTGCTGTTGCAGCTTTCTGTGTTTACATTCTTCAATTTCCTTCTTTTATCCCTCTTTGTAATCATGTCGTCCACAACCATGATTTTATTGTCCTTTTCTCATTAACAGTTCCAATTATTGCTTTTGCAGCTCCTAATAGTTCTTTTTTTGATATTTTTCCATGACAGTACTCAGCTCTTTCCCCTTTTTCTTGATTTTCTTGCAGGTCGCTAATACTCCTTTGCCAATCCAGATAATGCTTCTTCATACCATTTGCTAACCTGTTGCTCATTCCTTATCTATTTGAAACAGATGCTACACTTTATAACTACTAAATTCTGATCAGTGTCCGCATTCCCTCCTGGGAATATTTCCACTGATCACACAATTTCTTAATCTTTGCCTAATCATACTATAGCCTGATTATTAACTGAACATTTTTTGAGTCACCTGGAATTTTTCATGTGCATCTACATCTTTTATGATGTCCTAATCAAGTATTAGGGAGAATAACCCCTATCTCCTGGAGATTGATCACTTTCTCTCCATGGTAATATCTCGCACCTAAACCATAGTTCTCCACCTCATAACAATCTCCTTCTTCACCTGCTGCAGCAATCCAATCCTAGGTTTTCAGTTACTATAAAATATTTTTCTGCAGGAATATATTCAATTATGTCCTCTAACTGATCATATACCTTATCAACTTCTCCCTCCTTATGATTGAATGGTAGCATATATTCCTGAAAAATGACCTAGTTTTTTGGCTCTGATTAGCTGGCTACTAGTAATATTCCATCTGCTGCTTGCTTTATGTTGACCATGCATCATTCTTACTTTTTATTCAATATTATGGCAATCCTTTGTTGTCTCTTTTCCCCTTAGCTGTATATTACTCTAAAACTATCATTTCAATAATCCCCGCTACCCTACCATAGATTCCCCCCACTACTCCCCGCTACCTTTCATAGATCTAAAATATGTGTAATTCCTCTTTCCATCTCTTGGTTTACATTCTCTAATATTCCAAGTTCCTGTTCTAACCAATTTGGTCATCTTCATCTACATCTTCTGTTCTGCTGCTGTTGGTTTGGTTGGTTTTACTTTGCAAGGTTTCCAAGTGAGGATCACCACAGAAGCCTTTCATCTCCCACTGTTGGGCATGAAACATGGCCAATAAGCCAAGTTCCAAAGTTGCCAGGACTGATATTCTCTATACTGTCTATTTTAAATTTTTTGGGAATAATCGTTAAGGTGGTTTCCGTTTCCCTTTCTTGATAGTATTTTTAACATCAACCCTCAATGGCTGCCCCTCTGGGGTCAGATGCCTTTTCAGCTGCTTCACTGAGGAAGAGATGCTGCATGGACTACTACTCATCTAGTTCCTAATCTTTGGCCTATCTGGTATGGTCGAACTTACCATGAGCATTTATTATTACTCCTGCCAGCAAAGTTCTAGGTGTCATCAGAAGATACTAGCCCTTCCACCACATCAAGGTTTTAGTCCATGGGAGGGGTAATTAATGTACAATTTTATCAATGAAAATCTATTTGTATATTTCTTATATCTGCATAATCAGACAACAGATGTTATGTGACTGTCCTAACCACTGGTATTCTATGTATGACAACTGATATCTTAGCTTGGATTGATGCAATCTTATGATGTTATACTATAACGAAACCTGGGTCATGAGAACAAAAATTTTATGTGGAAAAGCAAAGTGGTTTAATTTTTAAAAACGTCAATTTGATGCAATCTCTAAAGTTCAGGCTTCCTCAAAAATTCCATTCTCTTTCGTGGATATAAAATTGTCAGTGTGTAGCTGAGAGCACGAACTATATCATAAGTGCACATTTCTTTTTTAGCATGAAGGAGCTAAATTCAGATGCTGAGGTTAATTTTTGTACTGAATTCATATTGATTACATAATATTTAAATATCTCCTCAGGAAATCATTTGTTTTATTTAATAAAAGAGTTGCATTTTATATACCTTTTAAGATTGGAGGGAAAAGCAAACAGCCAAAGTAAGACACCATTGTGTTTCATTTGAAAATATTTTCATGTGTTTCAGTCAAAGGTCCATGATGACCACTCCTCACTTAAGATGCCCTTTGCATTTTACATTTAACAGACAAAGTCTACCATGCTCTATATAATAACTGAAATATTTTGGCTTAATGGAAAACACAAACATGATGGTATATAAATCTGACTGGTTTCATGGATTCATGAACATTTTCACATCCCTTCTTCAAATGATTCCCAATTCTTTCTAGCCATGTTCCTCACATTTATGCTGAAAAGATGGAGGTTATAATGGACAGCATGGTATTGTCTACTTGTGTAATACAGTCCATTCTGATTTTCCATCGAATGCTCACTTTCCTCTGGCTTAGACACCCTGCTTTTTCCTTCCTCTTACTGCTTGAGGTATATAAAACTGGTTAATCATAACATTTAATGGTTGTGCTTTAGCATCTACTAATAATATTCTATGGCTCTTGCCTATTTCTCATCTATTTTCTACTGCTGTGGGCACCTGACTCTAGTTTCCTTTGCACTTTAGCAGTAACTAATTCTCAAATAAAAGCCAACTATCTCTTCATCTCAACTCATACAGACTAGTATTGTCGGCATTTACTATATCATCTAGTACATTAACTTAACATTTCAAATCCCTATTTTAAAACCTTTTCCATTTTCATTATTTTATTGTGTATTGCTGTCAGTATCCTAGGCAAGAATTTGAAATGATGATTACTGCATGGAAAAACTCTTCTGCAGGCAGGTAAGATAACGGCTCCAGGTGGACTAAGTTCTGTTGTTATTTACCATTACACTTTAATTTTTATCTTTTTGTTCATTATAGCACCCTGGGCAAATACTGAAGATCATTTTCAATCACATTTTTTAATAATGTTTATCACGTTACACTTTATATGACATTAATCCTATGGCTTCTTAACCTTGATATAAAACTTATCATTTGGATATGGTTGAAACTTAACCCAATCGAACCCTTCAGTTCAAATTCCCAGGCTCAATAATGTAACCATTTGAGTTACAAATTGCAGTTCAAAAGTGAAAAATTCTGGATCTAAAGAAGCATCCATCCCTGGGAATTGTGTGACTTCATAGCGAGCCCATTTCTATATCCCACCTTTTTAGCACTCAAGAATGTTTCTATATATTACCATAATGTAAACTAATAGCTAGCTTTCTGTTTCTTCCAACATTTTGCATATTTGCCTCTGCATTTATATAGCTATTCATTCAGATTGTTGTCAAGCACTAAACTCATCATTCATTCAATTTTGTGATGGCTTTTTCACTTTTGTCCATATTATCCAGATCTTTTTCTATTCAAGTTGTTTTACATAAAACATTCTTATTTGACAATGCTCCAAATTCTTATATCTTTCAAATAATATATCCCTCTATAGAAAACACATACCTATATAATTACTTTGATATATTTTTAGTTGGTACCTATGGTATTTTGTTTGGATAACTGTTAATTTGCCAGATTTCAGTGTTTTGAAATATGACAGGAATGAATTATTCAGATGAGTGATCCAATGGCATGCTGTCTGGTTAATGTTGACTCAGAAAGTGAATAAAATAAATGGCTTTCAAATCTTTCATTCTAGAATTTATAATCTGAGAGCTGAAAAGTGGGGATAACTAATTTTATAAATATATTATTAGAATATTATGCTAAATTCATTATGTTTACATCATGCATATCTGTATTCCTTATCTTTGCTGAGCAGAGTTCAGGGGAAGCAGGTCAACGTTTAGGGGATGAAGGTTTTGCTCCTGCTAAATCCAATACAGTATCAAAGGATAAACAGAAGAGTTTTAGGGAGAAGAGAATGCAATTATGCAGTGATAATACTGTCTTGACTGGAAGAAATGCAGAATCAAAGGATGCAGAGGATAAAAATTTGGAAAACAAGGAAAAGAAATGTTGTAATTTCTATGTAAACATATATCGAATGTTTGGGGAATCTCCAGTCAACCTAAAAATGAAATATGCATACTTCCTACATTGTCAATGTGGGAATTCAGTTCCATATCTTGCAAAAGTAAGTCCATGAAAATTGTTCACCTATTCAATGTGAATTTCTATTTTTTATCATAGTCATAAAATTGAAATTTAATCCTTTTGCTTAGAACAAAAGTCATGCAGCACACCCTACCTGATGAAGTGTTTAACCAATGCTTTATTATATTATTTCCATAAAGGATCACGAGAAGCCAATGCAGAGCTCTCTCCGAAGCAGCATACCTAGAAGATTCCAACCTCCTCCAGAACTAAGAAGAACAGTGCTGCTTAAAAATGCAATTGAAAATATTCAGAAAAGAGTTATTTAAAAAATGGAACACCTGAAACTTGAAACTCCATCCAAGAATGAAATCAGTGAGTTTAAGTATTCTATAATTTGCCAAATCCAAAATGTCTTGAGTAACAAACATTCTTGTCATTACTTAATTTGGGCTGCCAAGGATGGATGCTAACTTGAGTGTTTAAATGCTAATCCTGAGAGGTGAAAATAGGGGGAACCAAACTTTGGTGAGAAGTCCAACCTTTTTAAAGCTGGTACCCTTCTGTTTTAAGCAGTTCATGAGATTCCCAACGTATGTTGCCCAGGCTAAACTCAGTCTGCTAATCTCAGGGCCTTGGTATATCAAGCAATTCACACTTTTTGCCTTTCCTACAAAAATAGATTTGTAAATATGTTTATTACACTAATTAATAATTTGTCTATTTGATTCAAAATTAATCACATAGAATGTTTCAAATGCCTGATCTCTTTTATTTCTTACAATGGAATTTTAATCCACAGATTTCTCTACTTTATGCATGCCCAAGCATGTGAAAGTGGGTCTACTACAATTATTTTCTTTTAATTTCAGAAATTTGGAATCATACCCATTCCTCACTTCACTATTGAACACACTTGAACTATTCCTTTCTTGTTCACTTAGTTATCTGTTCATTTTTTTATGTTTCTGTTGTCATTTCTTTTAGACGAAATTAACCTCTTTATTTTGTCAAATTTTGAGTGTTTGTGGTTTATTATTTGATTTATAGTTTGAATTATAATTTATGTATCGTAACTTTGTTATAACATAAAATTTCCTTACTCAATATTACTTTTCTCTAAATTTTTAATTATCTCAGTAGTGTTGTTTAATGTTTCTTTTCATTGTGTAATTGGTTTTTTTCTTCAGTTCTCTAGCTTTTATTGTTTACATAAATTTTACCCATGTTAATTTTTACTCTCTGAGTTTTCCATCTTTCTCACCCCATACCTATCCTACCTTGAATCCAGTTCATTACTGCTTTCACGACTTCAAAGAGGATTGTATTGCTTTGGGCAGTAATTTTTGCTGTCAAAGCAGAAATATATGCAGATTTCCTAAGGTAAGACTACTAGAAAACTGACATGCTCTCTTACATAGTAATAATTTTTTGTGAAAGTTACATTGTTATAAGCACACTGGTTGGAAGGAAATTTTCTCATAAATATTGTCATAAAAATATTTACATACATTACTTCATGACCAACTGATATTTTTATTAGTTACTATATGAGTAATTTATATGCTACTTTATACTCCCATTACATTTGTTTAGGTGACCCCAAGATATGCAGATGAAATGAATCCTTGAAAAATGAATAAAGACAAATGATCTAAGGCAAACAAATGACGGAAGCTACTTCGTATGGAAATAAGTAAGCATACTAATTGAACAGGTACTTGTTTTAATGCTTGAAATGACTTTTTCATCTATATTTATGCAATGTATGCATTAATAAGTTTAAAAAGATTGAAATGATTTTTTGTTGCATAATTTTCCATTTTGAAGCCATGCAGGTCATCCACTTCTCTCATTTCTGTACTTTTTCATCACCAAATCATTCTTCTTCATGTTCTTTCCTCCTAATTCCTGGGGCAGCGGTTACCCTCTGGGTCGCTGTGACATGGTACAGTAGGACGATGTCTTTGGTAATACAAGGGGATCGTGATGGACCAACCATGGACCTTCCATTCTTTTTGCATTTTGTTCAAAATATATAGGGCACTAATCTCTAGAGCAACATGCACTAACCACATCATCATGTGAATAGTACATGTGACTTATAATCATATTCATTGATTTGGAAGGTCTGAAGTGGGTCCAACGAGCCAGGCATGGTACCTCTGAGGTGGTTAGGAAACCCATGCAATTTTGAATTCATGCATTCTCTGTGGTGATGAAAATTCTTAAGGAGATTTTTTCAGAAATAGCTTATGTTAAACTTGCTTATACATATAAATATATTAATATAATCTAGCAGCTTTTCAATTTATATATAGAAGTAATGATTAAAGAGGCATAAGAAGAACTGGAGATAGGAATGAAACTCGGTGGAGAATTCACAAAATCAGTTCGGTTTGCTGATGATCAAGCTCTAATCTATATGTAAGCTATGGGATTACAAGCAGCAATGCTGAGTGAATGGGACAATCAGTGCAATAGATAAGCTGAGAAACAATATAAAAAAGGAAAAGGTATGAGAATTTCTAGAAGGAGAAAGCCTAGGGTTAATATTAAAATAGGTCGGTAACAGCTAGAATAGGTGGAACAGTTTATTTATCTCAGAAGTGTTTTGGACCAAAACAGTCAAAAGTAGCAGTGACATAAGGACAAGATTTGTACTAGACAAAGAGACTTTCACAAGGAGAAGGGACCTGATGACAGAGATGTTTATTAAGGATAATGAGGAAAGACTCATCAAAACTTTGATATGGAGCAAAGTTATGTATGGGATGGAAACATGGTCATTGAAGTGGAATGATAGATTTAGATTGGAGACTTTTGAAACATGGGGTGTAGAAGGATGGAGACGGTAAAATAGATGGCAAGAAAAAAATGAGCAAGTGCTAGGTATGGTGAGTGAGGAGAGGGTACTGTTGGAAGGAACCATAATTTGGCAGGAAATATGGATGAAAAACATATTGATCAACAGTAGAATGTTGAAGACTGTAATAGAGGGAAGAATGTTAGTAAAATAAGGATAAGGCAGAAAAATTGTAGGATAAGAATGCTTAATGGGATGGAGAGAGAAAGGAAAGACACAGAGATGAAGAGGAGCATATTGTAGAATAAGATGATGGGTTGTGTTTTGTTAGGAGAAACAAAATTTTTATTTGGTAGTTGACTCTGTCCAATACCTACCCTAACTGGTAGATTACCTACTAATAAAATCTACTATACAAGGTAGACTTTAGATGGACAAAAGCCACCAAATATTTTTCTGTCTCTCTCAACAAAATATAACTGAAACCCTACTCTACAATAAGTCCCCCTTCATCTCTGTATATTTCTTTTCTCCCTTCATTCTGTCCAACATCCCAAATCTTATTCTTGCCCCTTCATTGTTTCCCAGCATTCTCTATCCTTCTATCTCTGTCCTCAACATTTGATTGCCGATCAACATGCTTTCCATCCATTTGTATTTCTTCTTAAGATTTCTACCAGCTATTCATGCTCCTCTCTTATCATATCCAGCACCTTCTCAATTGTTTCCCTTTCTGTCCACTTCATCTTCTCCATCAACTCTCCAGGTCCACATTCAAAGGGACTCCAAAATATACTTTTTCTCCAACTTCAATGACCACGTTTCTGTGCCAAGCATAATTACAGGTATACTTCATTTCAAAATTTTAACAAGCCTCCCTGAGGAGTCTAGCTGCAAAAAGTTTGCAGCCCATCATTATGGGACCTAATGCCACAAATGATGTGCAAGGAGAGGAAGGGGACAAAAATGGACATCTTCCAATAATTGGCCATTATGACCTTTGTGCAAAGAATGGAAACCATTACTAATGACCTTTTTACTTATCACTCTTCCCTCCTAGACAAACCACAATTACTTCCTAAGAACTACTTGTGACCTCTATCCCCCTTCCATAACTCTATGGCTATTGACAATACCCCAAAACCTTCTCCTTCTTCTCTTCCTTTCTCCTCACACCCACACCCATCCTAGTTTTTTCTTCCCCCTCTTCATCATCCCTCATCCAACCCCATCATTTGCCGACACATACAAATATGAGTGGAAACATTTTATTATCAGCCAAGATGAGGCTACAGTGGAGCATACTAGTTAACAAAAATAAATCTTTCCTGTGAAAATGCAACGTCTTTAATTCTTTCTTCATGCTTTACAAATGGATTTCTACAAAGTAACTGCCTTAACCATCTCTCAAAACCAAAGCTTGGTCATGAGTAAACCTAACTTGTTTTATAAATTCCATGGCAACTTTCATTCCTATCTCTAGTTCTTGAAATCCATCTTCAATCATTTCCTTCACATACACATTAAACAGCACCTGTGATATAGACAGCATTACCTTACTTCTCTTCCTAATGCAACTCATGTGGACTCACCATCTCTCACTCACATGTGCGTAATCTGAGATATGTACAGGTTGCGAATTAGCCTCCTATCCCTCCAACCTATTCTTCTTTTCTCCAATATATTCATTACTTATTCCAAATTTACTCCTTCAAATGACATTATAAAATCTATGTAAGAGGCAAATTGGTGACAGGCAAATCTCATATATTCTGAGGCATTCTATGTCTCTCTCTACTAGTGATCTCATTAATGCAGTGGCATCATATGTGCCTCTACCCTTCCTAAACCCAAACTGATCATCTCCTCTCTAATCATTTGTCATGCTCTATCCCTTTGTCGATTATCCTGAGAACCACTTTAGCCAAGTAGAAAATCAAACTTATTGTTCAGTAGTTTTCCCAAGTTGTAGCCTCTACCTTTTCTGGAATAGAAACTAACACTGATCTGACAGTCTTCTGGCCAAATGTTTCTTTCAGAAATGCCACAAATTTGTCCTTAAAGACCCTTCCTCTCATATTTTCCTTAATTTTCAATTTATTTATTTAGTCCAAAAAGAGCTCCATGCTAATTACATTGGACAAATAAAAAAAAGGCAAGTGAAATTAAATACATAAAAACAAACTTAACAAACAAATATTATGAGCACCATATAGAAGATGTTTGGTAGCATACATACCAGAAAAATGACCAGGTTTGTAAGTTCTGCTTATATAGCTACCAGTAATATTCTATCTGTTGCTTGCTCTATTTTCACCGCTCTTCATCCTACTTCTTTATTAATATTATGGCAATCTCTTGTTGACTCTCATCCCCCCTGCTGTATATTATTCTGTAATTATTACTCAAGTAATCAACGCTATCCTTCCATCTCACCTAGCTAGACCTAAAATATCTATGTTACCTCTTATAATCTCTTGCTTAATATTCTCTAATTTTCTGGTTGTTAAATTTGTCCTAATATTCAATCCTGTAGTGTGGGTTTCTTGTAAACCTACACTACTGATCAAGAATATATCTCCTACCAAAATTTCTCCTCCATACACCTAAGACAACAAGACAATGTCCGCTGCCAAAACTCTCCCTTCCATGGGTCATCAGCTACCTTTGACCCTCCAGGATGTCTATTAGGTAAGACTATCCTTTAGCATGAAGCAATTCCATTCCACCTCTTTCCCTGCTACCTTTTCCCTTGAGTCCACAATTCAAAACTCTGACCACACTCAGAGATGCCTAACCTAATCTCACACCTCTCTCAATGTCCCATGCTACCCTCGACTCCATTGTTTAAAGGCTCTGACCATGCTCAGAGATGCCTAACCTTGTTGCATACCTCTTCTGACATCTTGTGCCATCCTCGGTTCTCTGCCACTTCTAACACAGACCATCCTCAACAGAGCTGCGGCCCATAGGGTGAAAGCAATCCTGATCTTCTAAGTCACCATAGATGTTTCCTAGTCCCTACTTCCCGATGGCTGACCTTCACTTTGTTAGACTGAAAAGGTTGAATAAAAACTTATTGCCGACAATAATCCATCATTTTGTATATGTTCTCATCAATGGTATCACGGTAGCCAACCATGCAATGTTGCTTTGCAAGGATTTTTTTAAATGATGCCCGCAGAAGCCTTGCCTATCCAATTGCTGGGTCTAAAACATTTCTGATTGGGTCCAGTTCCAGAGTTACCAGGACTCATTTTCTCTACAATATCCATTAGTAGAATATATATTTTGCCAATCAACAACTGAAATGTTTTCCTTATGTCTTCCTTAATAGTGCTTTTAACATGACATTAAAACTAAATGGCCATTCCAGTAGGATTAAATGGTCTTGCAGACATCTCACTGAGGAACACACGTTGGATGGACTACCTTTTATCTGGATCCTACCCTTCAATCTATTTAATAATGGTGACCCAACCAGGAGAAATTATTATTCTCACAGCAAGCATAGTTCTAGGGATCATCAGAATCCTGAAGTCCTTTCACTCTGTCAAGGTTTAGTCCTTGGGAGATATTATTATATATATATAAAAAAAGATACATATATATTTTTAAGTAAAAGTGTTTCCTGACAAATGCACAAAGTACTAAATTCACAAAGTCGGTTAAGTGAAAACATGATCACATATTGTATTGGCATTGATAAGATGACAGTATGTACCATTTATGCTGAAAAATTGGCAATATATCTATGCAAAACTTGACCCAAAGCCCTTGATTGATGTCAACAGCAGTTAAGTGTCTGCTTGAGAAGACCTCCTGCATTGCAATAATTCCCTAACCCTCTTACAGCCCTGAAAGCATGAATCGACCATTGCAAAAACTAACAAGTGAAATCTTCCATCAAAGGACACCTATAAGGCCTTATGGGGTGTGAAAGACGCTTACCCCTCTATCCTTAAGGATCTTTCAGAACCTGTCTACCAGGGAACCTTCAAGTCATAAAAAAGCCGATGGTAAAATTGCTCGGACGCTCAAAAAATATACTTGGAAGAATTTGAGATATGTAGCTACATTAGAAAAAAAATATTTTTGTGAAATTTCAAGAAACTGCGGGAGATGCCGCAACAGTAACTATTAACGGAGTCATCCGCTATGTGTGTATTATAATGCAACAATTTCAGAGAGTAAAAATCATTCGCCTTGACCGAATACAACATTGACCATGTCCTTATATTAATTTTTTAAAAAACTAAACCCTCACAGAGCAAATAGACTAGTTTTTAGAAATATGTTCAATTAAAATAAATAAATGTCAAACAAATTTTTTAAGTAAGCTTGTTCGCAAAAAAATCATGTTAAAAATTATTATCACCACATAGAACGCATACAAATATATACTTGTAATTATATACATACATAATTTTATGTATAATATTTTATATATTAATATAACATCATATATAATATCTATTATGCGGAGAAGACCTTGGAGTAGGCTGAAAGCTTAAACCATCCACAATGTGAGTGTCCTTTTACATGTTATTAGTTTTATTGTTTTGTATTTTGTTTTGTATTGGGCCATTATTATTATGTATACATACATATATGTATAAATGTATGTATATATATATATTGCCACCGAGCAACCACAAGGAGGAAGATGTTGATAGGATGTACGATGAGTTAAAGGATATAATCTCGTGTGTTCCTGCAGGGAAACATTTGGTAGTGATGGGGGAATGCGACGATAGGCGAAGGAAGAGATGGTGATGAGGTGGGGGACTATGGGTTAGGCACGAAGAATGAACGCGGGGAGAAAACAATTGAATTCTGCAGGAGACAGGGATTAGTCATCACCAACACATGGTTTAGACACCACAAAAGGCGTAGGTATACATGAAAAATGCCAGGGGATTCAGAAAGGTACCAGTTAGATTAAATTATGGTTAGGTACAGGTTTAGGAACAGTGTGATAATTCGCACAGTTTCCCAGGAGCGGATGTGGACTCAGACCACAATTTAGTTGTTATGAAGTGTAACGTCCGTTTCAAAAAGATAAGGCAAGGGCAGCGGGTTAGGAAATGGAATGTAGAAGCATAAAATGGATTAACGAGGAAGGAGTATCAGCAGGCTGTAGAGAAAATGATGGATGACGGTTAAGAACTGAGTACTATCGAAGAAAAATGGGAATGTATCAAGCAAGGGATATTGGAAGCTGCGAAAGACACTATAGGAACCGTTAACGGGAATAGGATCAGGAAACCATGGGTAACGGATGAGATGATTGCAAAGATGGATGAGAGACGAAGATGGAAGAATGTAAGCACAGAGTTAGGCAAAATGAAGTACAAAGAGTTAAACAATAAATTGAGAAGGGCCACAAATAAAGCAAAAGAAGAATGGTGGAAAACGCAATGCGAGGATATGGAAAGTGTACATAGGAAGGGTGAAATTGGTGCGCTATACAGCAAGGTTAAGTTATTATTGGGAAGTAAGAAGGCAAGATCTGTGCTAACAGTTAAAGATAAATGGGGTAAGATAATAGTTGAACCAGAAAAAATCCAAGAGAGATGGAAGGAATATATAAAAACACTGTATGGCAGAGAACTTAGGCCGACAAGGTTAGACATAGAAAAGGAACATGACATAGAAAAAGATAGCTTAGATCCAGGCATACTCGACGATGAAATAGAAATGGCATTAAAGGAGATGAAAGCAAATTAGGCTGTGGGGGTAGACAACATTCCTGTGGAATTGTTGAAATGTTTAGGAAAATTTGTGAAAGAGACTCTATATGGACTGATTCATAGTATCTATGAGGAAGGAATCTGGCCGGAAGATTTTATGAGATCAGTGTTAGTTCCTATTTCGAAAAGGGTAAAGGCTACATCATGTGAGGATTACAGAACGATAAGATTGATATCCCATGCAGCTAAAGTTATTCTCAGGATCATCAACAAAAGGATAGAGAGTAAGGCATATGATTACTTAGGGGATGATCAGTTTGGGTTTAGGAAAGGAAGAGGTACGCGTGATGCCATTGTAGTAATGAGATCACTAATTGAGGAATATAGAATACAATCAGGATGTATTTGCCTGTTTTGTAGATTTCAAAAAAGCGTTTGATAGAGTGAATTGGGAAAAATTAATGCATGTACTGTAGAAAATAGGAATGGATTGGAGGGACAGGAGACTGATCCGCAACCTGTACATGTCTCAGACTGCTCAGGTGTGAGTGAGGAATGGAGAGTACGGATGGGCAGTGTAAGTAAGAGGATAAGGCAGGGCTACCCATTATCACCGGTGATGTTCAACAATATGTGGAAGAAATGATTAAAGAGGCATGGTAAGAACTGAAGGTAGAACTGAAGGTAGAAATGAAAGTACGAGGGGAATTCGTAAAATCGGTTAGGTTTGCTGATGACCAAACATTAGTTGCTCAGTCAACCAAGGGGTTGCAAGCATTGCTGAGTGAATTGGAGGTTCAGTGTGATAGATATGGGATGAGAATCAATATTAATAAAACAAAGGTTATGCGATTTTCCAGAAAGAAAAAGGCTAAGCTAAACATTAAAAGAGGAGGGGAAAAATAGAGCAGGTGGAACATTTTACATATCTCAGAAGTGTTTTGGACTAACACGGTCAAAGTAGTAGGACATAAGGAGAAGAATTGCGCTAGGCAAGGAGGCTTTCTCAAGGAGGAGGGAGTTGATGATGAGGACGTTGAGTAGGGAGGTTAAGAAACGACTCGTTAAATCTTTGATATGGAGCATGGCTATCTACGGTGCAGATACATGGTCGCTGAAGCAGGAGGATAGATGTAGACTGGAGGCTTTTGAAATGTGGGTGTGGAGAAGAATGGAGAAGGTGAAATGGACCGAAAGGAAAACAAATGAGAAAGTACTAGGGATGGTGAGCAAGGAGAGGGGTTTGGTGGAAGAAATCCAATGGAGGGAGAAAAAATGGATGAAAGGCATAGGGATGTTTTAGACGGGAATAGAGGGGAGAATGTTAGACAAAGGAGGAAAGGGCAGGGACAGGATAAGTATGTTGGATGGGATGAAGGGAGGAAGTAAGTACACAGATGAAGAGGGACCTGATGTATTGTAGGTTGCTGGATTGTGTTTTGTTAGGAGTCACAAAATATTTTTTGGTAGTTGTGTCCATTCATAAACCTACCTTAGCCCGTAGTTTACCTTATAATAATATTTGTTTATATTTATATAAATATATGTATATATATTTTGGTCTTATGTCTTTTTGGTTTTTTACAAATTTAATTTACATTCCAAGCTGGTTTATTACATCTAGAAGAAAGGAAAAACATGCTTCACAAAAAAAAGGATTATACACATAATTTTGTTTGGATTAATATCATGTATTTTATTTTTGCCATGGAACACGTTAACATTTCCAACATTTATCATAAACTAAATTTTTATTCAACCTGTGGTTTGCATTAAAAATAAGATTTAAGAACAAATTATGCTCAATGAATAATTTTATTGCTTAGGAATTTTGCCACTTGTTGGAGTTTTGGATAATGATGGAAAAATGGTTTGTACTTCCTCTCTTGGATAATCATTCTCTGCACTTGTTTCCATATAAATATCAAGCTTATTTACAAGGCTTGGCTTATTTACAAACTAAAGTTTGATTATTAGCCAACCTAATTGATTGCTATGAATTCCCTGATGACTTTCGTCCTTATTCCCAGTTCTTTCCATGCCCTTTTAATGATTTCTTACACATATGCTTTAAACACTGTTTGATACTGGATACTGCTCATCCAAACGCTCCATCCCTTACTCGCACCAGAGCTGTCTGAGATGAGTACATGTAGAAGTCATTTAACCTACTCTCTATCCTCTTTTTGATACTTTTGTTAACCAGTTGATTGCTTGAGATATTAACTTAATGTTATATAGTTCTTACCTGATGAAGCCTTAATATTTTTCTGATCTAACAAAATCTTTTGCTAAATTCCTATTCTTTGACTTCTTTTTCTGTATCCAGCCTTGCTGTTTGAAGTTCTTAATAGTATGGTTTTCCTATATTTTTTTTCCAGGTCTCTTGGGTCTAATCTGATTGAACTAGTATTTACCTGAGATATCTCTAATTGTTAAGACGGAGTTTTCTTTCTTATTCCCTGAAAGTATTTTCACCTTCTTTTATAGGACATCAAATTAAAACTTCTTTTGTAAATTTTCCAGGCTCAGCCAAAGCATATTTCTCCATGCTTCTTTTGCTCCATATGTTACCAATCATAATGTATTAGTTAAATCTTACTAACTTCTATGTATCTCTGTACCTATATACTTCCATATCCTTTTTTTTTTCTATCTTCTCAACCATATTATCCATAATCTATGGGTTCCCTGTTCTTTTTCTACTGACAGTTCCTGCTGTTTCTCTTGGGGTATCAAATATTCCATATTTTATATATTCCCACTTTGTTTGATAGGACTCAGCTTCTTTCATTCATTCATGACTTCCCATTCAGCCCGCTAATGCTCCTTCTTTGTCAATCTGGTAATTACTGCTAGAGTACGATTCATAACCTGCTTACCCTAGCTTGTCTTTTTGAGCCAGACGTGACACTTGAAAACTATTAAATTGTAATCAAAGTCCACATCTGCTACCGGGAAACTGTGCAAAAAGGATCCCATGTATTGTCATATTGCTCATGACCATAACATAATCTAGCTGACACATTTTTGAGTCACCTGGCATTTTATATGTGTGCCCATGCATTTTATTTTTATTTTGAACTAAGTATTCAGGATGATTAATCATTGTCTCCAGGAGAAATCAGTTCTTCCCACAGTCATTCCTTGTAGCTACAACATGATTGTCTTATTCAGTACCAACTCTTTTCATGTCTACCATGATATTTTAATTTCCCATCACCATAAAAAATTTCTCTACTGTATTTGTTGGTCCTGCTTTTAATTTTACTGATGATATTCCATCCAGTACTTGCTCTGGATTAAAAAGACTTCTTCCGACTTTTATATCTATTGTTTTTCAATAAGCATACATAATTTTTTTTCATCCACATGGATACAATATAATGAAAAGAGATATGAGCACACATAAAAGAAAAGTACAGGAACCTTCATAGTTGTGCCTGACAAGGTTAATAGATGTAAAAACCTCGGAACCAAAAAGTACCTCAGAGGTTTTAGGCACTAGTGTAGCTTTAACAGCGCCGCCGAGACACGACCACGCTCCACCTCCAATGTCTTGCCAGCACGTAAAACCCCAGTGGGAGAAAAGTTCAGTCCCAGGTAAGTCCGTTTATCAGACGACCATAGATGAAGAATAAATTGGCCACTGGCCGTCTTGCACTTCGGATTAGATGTGATTTTGAACATTTTCTGCTTGCCGGCAGGAGCAATTGAAAACGCTACAGACTTGGGCGCGTTGAATGTTAGTCCCCGTAACCCTGCTTCTGACTCAAGAATGTTGAGAAACGTCTGCATCCCAGTTGGAGTGGATGCTACGCTTATGAGGTCATCGGTGTAGGCCAGCGAAATAATATGAATCCCCATCATTGCGTACCCGATCTGCTTTGGCACAGACTGGAGGATTTCATCAACCACCAGGCAGAAGATAGGCATCAATAAGGGATCACCCTGTCTAACCCCCCTGGTGAGGTTGATCGGGATGGATGTTTACCCATTTACCTAAATCACTGTACGAGCGAACGATATACTCCACAAAAGGAGGCAGATTGGGTCTTTGCAGCGTCACCTTGATTGTGACGTAGCTCACAGAAGCATATGTCTTCACCATGTCTAGGGAGGCGATATGCAACTCTTGGAGATTGCTTTTTGCATAATGTAAGATTGCCCCCAGTATATATGTATTCTACATGCATCCATGCGTTTGGCAAAGATCTTATATAGTTGGCGTATGACCATAGATGTGATGCTGATCGATCTAAAGTCCTCTGAATCTGTTGCTCCATCCTTCTTAGGGATAAACACCTTTCTACTCATATATTCTATTGTTTCAGGCTTCAATTCGTGGAAGTATTTAATATTCATACTAAAAAGGGCTTGCATTTTCCACAAATTTTACCATATGGTACAATACATTTCACCAACTTGTGGCATCATCAGGTACAAATTTGCTAAATAATTGCAATGATTTGCAAATTTGTACCTGATGATGCCACAAGTCAGTGAAACACGTTGTACCATATAATAAAATCTGTGGAAAAGTAAGTCTTCTTTTTAGTATGGACCGTTCTACTCGTTTGGAGTTTTGATGGAAAATCTCCCAGGGACAGCACAATATAGTACAGTGCTCGGATATTCACTGGTACACTATGCCATAAGCGAGGTGTTATGCCATCAATCCCTGGCGCTGAGTTGGCCGAAATGGATGTTAAATCGACGTCGGTGGGTTTCAAAGGATCTGCAAGCCAACCCAGGTCGCTTCTCACCCCCCTGATCTCCAAGGGGGATTCAGTAGGGGTCTCTCCAGAGAATATGGGTTCCCAGTAGGTCTTCTTAAAGTTCAAGCCAGGCATTTTTTCCTTGACCTGACCGTCTAAAATAATTTTGGTGGCCCTACCCATATTCTTCTTGAAAAGCTTCTGTGTATGCCCACCGCCTTCTACTCCACCATGCCACCTTTGGATTGACGGAGACATCTCTAGATTTTCTGGGTGCTAAGGCCTTAACGGGGAAAACTATGTCCAACCAATTCAATTCATCTGGACTCATCCCTGCTCTAAGAACGGATTCCGCTATCCTGACAAGGTTGGAAGCCTTATGTGATGCTAATTCCCGTATCTTAGGGAGGATATTTCTTATTGCCTCATGAAAAACATTCCTCTCATCCACCCAGCTCTTAGATGTCTCGGTGGTATCAGAATTCAAAACGTCCGGAGTGCCTGTCTCTGGTATTTGCTGGGGGATGGCTTCCACTCCCATGGATCGAGGTGTTCTCTGGGGATCCTTGTTTTGAAGAACAAGTAGATACCGAGTCACAAGGTCCCAGTAATCCTGTTTCTTCCGTGCTCCTTTTATAATCTTCAGGGACCTACCCTGGAGCTCCATTTTCTCCAGCAAATACTGATTGATGTTTTTGACGAGACCCTTTAGTGTTGCTTGGGCCTCTGTCAGAGCCATCAGTTGAATCTCCTCAACCCAGCATTTCTTTTTCTGAGCTACAAATGTTCATATTGACCTCATAAGGGTGTTTCTGCCTTCGATGAATGCCCAATCAAATCTTAGACTGGAAGGAGCACAGGGGGTGGTGATCTGGGCACATAAATTGGACACAAGGTTCCACACATGCTCTACCGGCAGGGCCCCACCGGGATCTCCAAATCATTTTTGATTTTTAGAACCTGAGGTTCTTTAGACCTCGGCGGGCTGGCAATCCCCCGAGGCCCGGAGTTTTACCCCCATACTCCCCTTTAGATGAAAGTGCTTCAGCCACCTTCAGTACTGAAGGCAGGGCGGATCACTTGGGGGAGCTGCCTCCTCATGGTCAAGATATTCTGACGACAGCAAGACTTCCCCGTTAGCCACCTGATACCAGGTGTTGCCCGACTCATGACTTGGATGAGTAGAAATGGCGTATGGGTTTCCAAGACTCTCCTCCCCACCACTTGGTCGGTTCCTTGGCCCCTTAAGAGAGTCATAGTTACTCCCGCGGTTTACCCGCTAGGTGAATCCATTCCCTTTACTGTGGTTTTGCTAGATAGTATATAGACACAGTGGGAATCTCGTTAATCCATTCATGTGCGATACTAATTGGGTGACGTGGCATTTGACAACTCAGTTTCGCTTTACCGCAGGAACGACACAGGCGCATCTAAAGCATATTTTTAGATGGTGTTCTCCCTGAGTGGGTCATCATCATCGTAGCCGTGCCTCTAATTATCAGCCTATACTTGACCTGACATCAGTTCCCCTTCGGAACGTCATTCGCTCCCATGCCCAGAAGGCCATCCACGAGCCCTGAAGTGCTCTTGTCGTGATGCTCGTCAGGGCACCATTGGAGATCCCCAGTTTCCTGAGTTCCTTCGCAGATTTCCCCGATCAGGCACATCTCCATGAAAACGTGCAGCTGGTGTAACTCATTGCGGACCGATCCGCCCCCAACGCTCCACTATGCGTGCCTTTAAGCTCGCATTGGCACCGTAGCATGACGCCTTCCAGCGGTGCGACCCGTCGAGAGATTCAGAATCCGTCACCACTTGCATCATAACCACCTTGGCGGCAACAATGTCTGTCTTCCCTCGGCCTTCGTCTGCTTGATAAATTCCCTCCCTTTCCACCACATAGTTCCTACCCTTCAGATTTTCCGCCAGGAATACACCTATGCCGTCGTGCCTCCGCACTCTGAGGCCATGTGTTCTGTAGTATCCCTGCACCACATGGCCAGCAGATTCTGAGGTGTTACAACCTGTTCGACACCCGAGTGTCAACTCCACCCTCCCGCCGTTTCCTGGTGGTTCGCATGCGCGTAGGGAAGGCGTTTATACGGGCTTGGTGATAGTGGCAGAAGTCACGTCCGGGTATGCCCCGGGCGTGCGCCGATATCCACTTCGTTGCGAGTGCAGATCGAGAACACTCCCGAAACCCCCTCCCATGGACGGACAGATGAGTTTTTCATCAAATAGTTTGCGAACCGCATCTTTCGTACTTGCTGGAATCCTATGGTTGTCAAGGACCTTCTAGCCACATTTTAGCTAACGTCGGACTGAAGGAGACGCGAAAACCATCCGCGCAACATTGTACGAAGAGGTGTTAAGGCGGTTTAGGCATTCAATCATCCAGACCGGAACTAGGGTTTCGAGGTTGAGGATACCAAGACCCCAATCCCTCTGATAGGCGTGAAAATACGACTCTACAACATTGTGGGGCTGGTGAAGCCATTTCCTCACTAAAGCTCGGATTTCACGATCCATTGTAACCAGACCCCCTTTCGTGACCTTCCCCAAAACAAGTCTATGAGTCAGCTTCGATATGACGAAGGTCTGCAAGAAGAAGCCTTTGTTGGGGCTTCGACGGGTACTTATTAACTCTCCCTAGCCGTTCAGTTTTGTTTTCAATGTATCAACTTCACCGGACCATACTGAACTCCCAAGTACCTCCAGGTGGAAGCGGAGCTCAAAAACCTGGCCTTCGCCGAGCGAGAAACCAAGGTCGGTGGGCCGCTTCCCTTTCCCATCAGGCACCAAGGAAAACGTTCTGCTCCGGGAGGTAGATAGAGCTAGGCCTGGCTTACTTGCCTCCTCCAATCGAACTACGGACCTTCGCATACCGGCAGCTGTACCCAGAGCCAAACTCCTTTGTTCCCTTACCTTCCTCTTGAGTTGCAGGGACAAGGACTTCTACCCAGGTTCGTCAGCTTTCGATCCCCGGTGAATTCATCGGCGTATATATTGAACCATAAAATTGGTCGCTATCCACTAAGGTGCCGATCAAGGACACTGCTACTTCTCCAAGCACAGGTCGATGAGAAGATCGGAAGTCTCTTCCGCCACGTCCTCTCTTCGACTTATTTTCTCTACAATGGCAAATTCTACGAGCAGGTGGAAGGAGTCCCTATGGGTTCTTCACTGTCACCAGCCATTGCGAACTTCTACATGGGAGGACTTTGAAGAGAGAGCGCTGAGAACAGCACCCTTAAGACCAAAATACTTCTCCAGGTATGTGGATGATATGTTCATCGTGTAGCCATATGGACAGGAAGTACTCACCGGATTCCTCGACCACATGAAGTGTCCACCCGAACATCCAGTTCACCATGGAGACTGAAACGAACAAACGACTGGCCTTCCTCGATATTCTTATCGAGAGGAAAAGAGACGGCAGCCTGCGCCATCAGGTCTACCTGAAACCGACCCACACTGTATATATCTATACCTGAACGGGAGAGGTCATCATCATCCCGCACTAAAGAGGGGAGTGATATCCACACTTGTGCACCGAGCTACTTAAGTTTCGGACCAAGATCACCTGGACGCGGAAATACATCACCTTAGGAAGGCGTTCCAGCAGAATGAGTATGGGGCCCCGGAAATCAACATAGCCCTTAAAAGGGCCTTCACAAAACCTGGAGGTAGGAGAGAAGAGGCAGTAAAAACCTGTTGCCAGAGCCTGCATGCAGTTTGTCTCTACGATTTTTAATAAAGTCTCAAGGATATTAAGGAAGTACAAGGTGGAAACTATCCACAGACCGCTAAGGAAGCTGCAATTGGTCCTGGACACGTCTAAAGACAAACGGGGATTGAAGACCTCAAGGAGTGTACCGGATTGCTCGCGAGTGCAGCCAAGCATACATTGGGGAGACCGGCCGCACCATAGAAGCACGCCTAAAGGAACACGAGAGAGCGAAATCAATCCAGCGAAATCTGCGGTTGCCGAACATTGCCTCAATAAGGACCATAGAATCAACTTAACCGGCACGAAGGGGCTATGCCACGCCAGCGGCTACTGAGACCGCGCGGTGAAAGAAGCCGTTGAAATCCGACTAGACACCAACTATTTCAACAGAGACAACGGCGTCCAAGCCAGTAACACTTGAAGCCAGTGCTAAAGAAAATAAAAAATGCAAGGGAACGAACCCAATTGGCCGTAGCGGAGCACATTACGCTTCCGATCAATCAGGGCACACCTGAGCCTTGGCGGATAGTATAAATACCAGGCCTTTTTCATGCTCTGAACTTCACCCTGAAGACGATGGCAGAGTCATCCATCGAAACGTCGGTGTACTGCAACCTGACCCATTGGGAAACCCGAGAGAACTTGAATACCATACGCCGGGAAAACCTGAGATCCTTCACGACTATGTTTGACAGGCGTGCCTCTTGGCAGGTCGTCAGGTGAATCTATATACTATATGACTGCAGTCCGCGAAAGCACTACAGCTCCCACTTATGCTCTACCTCTCATGTCTCTTTACAGTGCCTGACTAGAGTCAAGCTCAAATGGGTCTTCTTTCTCCGCAGATTCTTCCTAGCCCGTTCCCTTGGCTTTGGTTTGGTTTGATATATGGTAGATAGAGACAGTGGGAATCTCGTTAATACATTTATGCACGACACTAATTGGATGGCGAGGCATTTGGCTACCTTGACAGAGACAGTTCATTCCGCCAACAGGGCCGCAGGCCCCATTGGGGTTAAAAGTGGAACGGCGATCTTTATTCCGCCATTTCCCTGGGAAACCGGCCGTATTGCTTAAAAGAAGCTAACTCAGAATGAAAAATTCCTGGGATCTCCCAAGAGTCAAAGTACAATATGAATCACACTTCCCAGTCGGGGTGCTCGGAAGTTCGTCCAGCCGAACTATGCTCTTATTTTCCCTGTCGGCTCAGGGAGCAGGCGCACCAGGCGTGCAAGAGGATCTAAGTTGGAATCTAGGAATCCACCTTGGACCACTCGCCGCCGGGGCTCGTGTTGGCGCCAGACCCGACACCTCGAACGTCGGCCTCCGGTTGATGTGGGGACAGGCATCCCTACCCCTAGAGGGAGCCCCCCGAACACAAGGACTCGTGCTTTAAATTGAGCAGCAACGAGATTCCCTGGAATTTACCTTTCGGTTGCGAACAGCCACTACGAGGCCGATCCCAGCGTGAGGGGGATGGTTAGCCGAACCGCCGGGATCTCCTCTTCCCATAACACTCATGTAAGTAGTATTTCTCATACAGCGTTGGATGAGTCTCCGTTGGGAGCGCGCAAGCGCTTTCCTACCCCACTACTATTTCTAACCAAGTCGACCATTACCCACCTATATGGGATAGGATAGGACCCATCCCAGCTTTTGGGCAAACGCTGCGTGGTCAGTCCGGAAAGTAACCTAGGGCCATCGGCGTAGGTGTTACGCTCCCGGCCGTCAAGCAGTTACTCCCGCCCTTTACACGCTGCGTGAATCCGTTCCCTAGGCTTTGGTTTCGCTAGACAGTGGATAAGAAAAGTGGGAATCTCGTTAATGCATTAATGCGCGACACTGATTGGGTAACGAGGCATTTGGCTATCAGTGTAGCCCCGTCGAAAATATGATGCGCACACGCCGAGGTTATTTTTGGATGTTCCCCCTGAGCGGGCCTCATCGTTTAACCATGAAAGTTTATGCTTGATTATGTAGGATATGGATTGAAGCCCGTAGCAATGAAGTTAACTTTATTGTGAAATTAATACAAATTTTACTTCTTCAGTGAGTACGCTCGTATTAAATTAGATATAACTAAAATGAGACTTTGAAAAAAAATCCTTTTCAACCCGAGAGATTTTCTTGAATTTTCACAAAACAAAGAATTCATGAGAAACTACAGCCCTTTCGAAAGCATCAGAAACAGGTTTCCGTCCTGAAGCACCATTATAAGTTGCGCTTTTCAAAGATTCTCTGTCATAAAGTTCTATGGATGCCATCTAAATCTTCTGCCCTTATCCATGTAGAATGGAACGAAATAGAATTCTTTCTTCAAAGATAAGACTCACTTCTAGAAAATTAAGCAGGATAAATTGACGGCATACTGATAATTCCGTTGAAACTATTCCAGGGTGGTTTCAGCCAGCATTTTCCCATTTTTATATCCACACCTAATACCCTTTCATGCCATAAAAAGGTGTAAGATACGTCTCTCAAAACTGGCAACAGACGGCAGTGGACTCAAACATCTTCAATATCGTTAAAATGCAAAGCGTTAATACATGCTCCATCTGAATGAGCAAATAATATGCAAGTCCATTTGAGATTCATGCTATCAAAACGTAAAATATTCGGTATGCAGGTTGGATTATACAGGGTTCGTCCGGAAAATAAGTGTACTGAGCTAAGGAAAAAAAAATATTACACTTTTACATATCTTAAGTGTGCGCGGTGTGAGACGGCGCATTGTGGTGATGCAGCCGCCAGATGTTTTTGATCGCTGGCCGGACGCGGGCGACTCGTTTTCGAAGCCTGTCGAGCACTTGGACGTAAAATGCAGCATTTACAGTTTGTCGTTCAGGTACAAATTCGTAGTGGACGACTCCCCTTTTGTCAAAAAAGGCCTATTTGTCAAGACACTTATTTTCCGGACGAACCCTGTACATGCATATTGCATACGTGTTTTCAAACAAAGTTTAGTTCTACAAAATTTCATTTGATACTATTACTTAAAAAATGAATTATATGACACTTAATATTATTATCAATAACATTTATTTTCTTTTCTATCTCGGTATTATTTGATTTTAAATAATTAGGTACCATACTTTGATTTATGCGGTACATTTAAATGTGAAAAATATTTGTGTGCGGCTAATTATTAACAAGCAATTTTCTTTTAACTTGCTCCAGCCGATCGATAACTGTAGAAATCGGAAATTATACCTCCGATCGATCAACACAAAAAAATCCTGAATAATCTTCATGAAGCGTCAAATGCCCCTGGCCTTCACCTATGTGCATGAGTAGATGGTGACATAACGCCCCCTGCCACAAGCCCACGCGGCGGCTTCAGGGATGTAATGACATACGCGCTCGCTCTCTCTAGCTCTCACTTAAAGTAGCACTCTTGTCCGTCCAGACACCGATGCCAGTGGGTTTTCCACGCCTCGTATGCCTTCTGGAAGGCGGCGCCCGGAATGCTGCTAAGCTCCCTCGTCATGGCCTGTTGTAGCGCTTCCACCGAGCCGTGGTGACGTCCTTCCAGGGTAAGAGGAAGAAGTCAGGTCAACAAAATGTCTACAAAATTTGAATCCTTACTCGAATGATCGAGAAGCTCTTGGTAGATCCGCGTACGATTTTGCTTTTGTTCATCCGAGAACACTCGTGGCACCTACTTCGCACCTATCTCATACCCATGTTTTTGGTTACAAGTCGATGCAAGTTACTTGCAAGTTCATCAGAAACCATACGAACTTCGAATATGCGACCCCTTTCCAACTAAGCCTTCACACATGAAAGATTTTCGTCACTTCTTGAGGTCGATGGGCGTCCTGAACGTCCGGTGTCTTCAACATCTTCTCTACCCTCCCGAAACAATTTGCACCCTCGTCAAAAAATCCGATCAACCCACGACGTTATCACCATAAGCTGCATTGAGCATGCCATGAGTCTCTTCCCAGTTTTGCCCAGTTTCACGCAACATTTGATAGCGTAGCGCTGCTCCATTAACAAGTTCATGACGGAGCGTAAGGAGATCACGTTATAGAAGTTTCTCAAACGAATGATCCGCAATCCGCAAAGGCTATAAGCCTCCAGCCTTTCCTGAGAACTTTCCTGCCTCCTTCGAACCCAGCCAGAGAAACCGCCGCCCGTCCGTCCGTCTATTCGGGAAAAAATAAGACCTGATACCTTTGGGACAGATACTGGGAGAGAAATAACCAAGAAAACTAATAATCACATTTTTGTTTATTTTGTTATTTATTTAAATACCAGAAAGACATTTGTAAATATTAACCCAATTTGTTCGCATTTTCCAGCCTTTCTGGAATTTCTTCTTCGTTCCTTAAGTACTTGGCCTGCTTTCGCCCAAAATATTTCGCAATTATGTATACATTTTCAATACCTGCTGAGCTAAAACTGTCTTTACTTTAGTCTATAGCCCATTTGGTTTTATAATATTTTTTGAAATAACATTTTACGCATTGATCTTGAAATGCGCACAATGATTAATGCAACCAATCCTGAAATGTTTTTTTTGGAATTCTAAATAATCATCTTGCCAGATATTTTCATTCCTACCTCAAGGCTCGTATATTTCCCAATCTATCATTTCCCTCTCGCGCCATATTTTCCTACCTCCTAACCATATTAAGAAGGAAGGAACAAAAATGAACATTAATAAGATAGACCGTCACCATACGGAGACAGATCATGCAGAACTGGAAAGCAGGAAGGGTATATCTTTATTAAGTTACAGCTATGCAATTTGTGGGCCTCACCCCTGACGCAGCATATGGAGAGTGTAGCGCCCCGCTGCTGGCAGCGGACCGCGTATACTATATTATCACACTCTGGGAGGAACTAGGTGTTAAAAGGTGAGCTTGAAAATATAACAAAATGCTATCAGAGAGTGTTTTATCAAGCACTACGTTAGATGCATTTCAGTCTCACTCTGCCATGCGTAAAGCTATTTGCTAACAGAAGATGCGAGAACAGTGCAAAATGCATGCATATACACGTAAGTACAACTCTTTATCCCCTAGGGGTTGCAGTTAGCAAGTGCCAATTTGTTCTGGCCTCACAGTTACTCTGCTAACTGTTACTACTCTGAATGGTCCGTGAGAAGTAACCCAACGTAAGTAAGAGGAACAGAGGAAAAGGGAAAAAGAAGAATTTTTAATAGTCATTCCGAAAACTATATTTGCCTTGATTTCGTGAGCTTTAGCCAGTATATATGTCTCCATAGTGTTTGCAGATTTACGCCCATGGATAGGCATTCATTTTCATATATTGCATTAAACACCCTCACCTGAATAATTCTAAAAGAATGTGAAATAAGGCATATGAAAATTAAGTCACTTTAAATGGCGTAGTATTAAAATTTAAAAAAACCGCTTCGCGATTCAACCGGCCGAATATACAACAGTGGTTATTTTTTTGTAACCATCAACAAGAAATTTCTTTCTCAGTTTTGTTTTTGAATCCAGCTGTTTCGAGCCTCAATTTTTCCGTCACATTGATTTAGAAGTTACAAGGTTTTAGCTTACTTCATCTTATTCCGGCTCTCATCAAAATTTAATTATGTGAAACTCTTATTTGTCTGTAATAGATCTTTGAAGAGAAAGAAGAAGCATATGAAACACTGTTTAAAAGCTTCATCCACATTTCGTGGAGATACTCAGTTTTCTGGAGAGGCCAATTTTTTTATCCAAAAGCAATATTCAAAATATCAAAAAAGCAATCTCACAATTTTGATTACACAATTTGATCACAATGATGATTGAATTACGTGGGCAATGGAGTAGATTAGACGTAGTAGGGGCAGTATGTATTGAAACATTGGATGCATTAGGTTCCGATCAGCCTAGGATGCATGATTTTTTTTCGAATGAGAGATCAAGAACTTTATCAAGCTCTTATTTTTTTAAATTTGAGATAAGTCAATAATATAATTAAAATAATTGCAATAATACGTTTAATATCACATGTAGGAAAGGTAGTAATTTGGTAATCATCAATGGAAGGCTACGTAATTGGGATAAGGACAGAATGAGGGGAAAATTCATCATACTTAAGGAAGGATGAAGGAGTGTATGATGCCAGTATATTTGACAGAAAAAATATAGAAAAATACCAGAATATCTTTGGGCATTAAAGGGATTCCGGGAAACTCTTTGACAGAGTATATTGGGGACAGACATTTGCAGAATGAAGAATCACGCTGGGGGAATGGGCGACTTAAGGGTAAAAACGGATTAGTCACGACATAAACATGTAGATGTATGGATAAAAAATAGATGAGTTGATAAACGTGTGGGTGTCATTACTGCATAAGGATCCGAAAGTTCATACACCCAAGAAAAGGATGAGCAGAGACATGGAAATTGTGAGATGCTCAAGAGGCGAATAATGTAGGAAATAGGGAGAGAGGAGGACGAAGGAGTGCATGTTTACTTCTGGGAAGAGAATATTTATGGAGACTGCCCGGTGGAATTGAAAGAAGGCAAGAAAAGTGGGTGGAGGAGCTATTAAGGGGCGGAGCGGGATGAATGCTGAAGGCCGTGAGAAAAACGAAGAGGAAGAATAAAGAGAGAAGGATTTTGGAGCGGGGCACGAGGAAAGTAGGAAAAACTGACAAAGGGAATATTTATGGCATGAAAAAAATCCGAGGTGGCTTGTCGCACGTGATATCCGTCAAGGATCATCCAACCCCATATCTAATAGGTAGAATACCACCGACTGAAAGAATGAGTAAGTGATAAAGTTGAGTCCCAAATATTGGTTGTTCAATGTCAGGCAATCCAGTCATGCGGCAAGTGTCGGTGGCAAATATTACTAGAATGTCCATCATTAGGCTGCCTAATGATATCCCTGGGTCCTGAGCTGATGTTTCGATTAATAATTTTTCGTTTCATCTTTTTTTTTTGCACAGTTTGGGATTTTTATGAAAAATTCAAAATTAAAAAATGAATATTTGTATCTTTTAAGATTTTTCGGGGAGACCATTTTCATCTGTAGCCGCAAGAAAAGTTATATATATTTTTTATTGAAACAATGTGACAAAAAATTCATCAACCTCCGCATTTTTTCCTCAAGTTAATCTCCTCGTTTACGCATTTAGGCCAAAAAATTCATTTTCTTGCAGACGTATGATTTCCCGATTGTAGTTTGATGGTCTCTGAAACGAGTCCATGAAATGAATTGTGGGTTCCAAGCATTACCTTATTTCCGAGGTGTATGACTAAAATGGAGTCGAGCAGAGTGGTATCCAATTCCAGCATCATTTCAGCACACTTCTCGTTATAGCTACGAAACACTCTCTCAAGGCTCTCGCGTTACCAATTTATGGATCGCGTTATCCTTCCCACCCACGCTTATAGAAGTCGACAAAAAGTGTCGGGCATTGATTCCTGCGAAGTTGGGAAAATATTCTGCCGAATGGTTAGCCCGATACTTCCAGCACAGCTGCTAAGCATATGCACTTACTCTTCTAAAAAACCATTGAATGAGGTAGATATAGATAATAGTATCCATAGTGCATATGCTAGGGACTATTTCTCACGAAAAACTCTCCCGAACTGAAAAGGCGATTCATTTCGAGTATATGGCAAATTACCTTAAATTTTAGTGCACATTTTTCCTGAAGCACCAAACCTACTTATTTTCGGTTAATAATGTTCATCGGATTAAGAAAAATGTGCTTCACATTTCGTTCACCTAAATACTCTTAAACACCTCTGAAAAAATGGGCAATAATTCAACAACCTTATTTAAACTCTGGTTTTTCTATCAAAAGAGATGTGGTGAACATAAATCATAGTACATCCTAATCGGTTCTGAAGTATCGTCTGCCTAAATTTTGCACTAGAATTCTTTTACCTAATACAATTCTCGTATCTTGAAAATTTAGTAACTGAAGGAAATAAAAACTTTTGGAATCACTATAGAAAGTCTTACTGAGAGCATGAACAGCTCATTCCTTCTAGATATTTAAGCCATAAAACTTTGAATGAATTGCATTATGTTTGAGAGGCATACGGTTCAATATATTAGCCATTTTCGCCGTGAATTATAAAAGTATCACTGAATTAGACGGCACTAACGGCGACATCATCATATGGATGTGCTTGCGTGAAAACACGTCATTCCCATTCATAATGGAGTCAAGGGTCTGTTAAGTAACTTGATGGGCCTATTAGTCCAGTGTGTAGAGAGGTGGCCCACTGACAGGAAAGCCCGGATTCGAAGCCTGATGGTCGTCGCCTACCTCACCCAAACTGTGCCACTGCACGGATAGCCGACTTTCCAAAGAAACCACAGGGGTTCAGGGAAAGCAACTAGACCCCATAATAATTTAATATGTGAATTTAACACTCAATATAGGGTTTATCATTAAGATGAGTCATACCCTTTGCTATCAAATCATCCTTCGGTTTGATTACTCTGGTTATTTTTTTGTGAAAATGTATGTTATAAATCAATTTTGAGTTGCTGACGTGAACCAAGTTGAAATAATTCATATTGAAATAATAACTAGTTAAAGTACAAGTGAAATTCATTGTGGTTCTTTCGAGTATTAAGGTGGAAATGAATTTGTCTAGGAGTAGTTATCTCAGTTTCCGAAGATTTATTCTCATGACCAGAGGAGTGGCACAGTATCCGAGATTTTTAAGTCCAAAATAACGTACTGGGTGCATGGATGCAAGAGCCTTCCCCCGAAGTCTTATCAAGTTGCATAACATAAATTTTATTACGGAAAGTAACATCCCGCGGGATCACGAGATTTTGTTATTTTTTTATTGTCAAATCTCAGGTATCGCGTCAGTGTGTTTGCTTATTTGGAAATTGCATTCGCGGCAAATCCGAAGAAATTATTTTTTCGATGTAGGCGAGACTCCACCCCCTAACCGCTACAGCCAATGGCTAGCGATGAGCCTCGCTTCGGGGAACCCTCTCTCACGATTACCGTTTGCAGCGAAAGAAAACCGCAGTTGCTCGCTGCGAGCCCACGAGCGTGTTTGTGTGTGCGCCCGAAATCCCGTCTTCCCGAGAGTAAGTAATATTCTTTTTATATTTTTCCATAAATTTATTTCTAAATTGAAGCACACCACGGATTGTTTTTCTTAAATCTTTGTCTTTTGTCATCGCCGAGGTCTATTGATGTTGACTGTTGAGCTCTCGCTTGGAAAAAAGATAGGCACTCCCAAGGGGTACACGCTGAACCTTCATTTCTATCGCCACTTTTTCTCCTGATAAATTGATACAAATATGTATCTTTATCAAATATAATAATTAGTTGTCAAGAAGTCCATAAGTCCCCGTGAAATACACGATTGGCGTAGTCGGTCAAAGTCATGTATCTTATTTAATGCTTACCACTGGAGTATGAGACAAGCTCAAATCAAATCTGCCAGATTAAAAAAAGTTTTGATAAAAGGTTGTTACAAGATTATTAAAGGAAATGCGATGATACGGAATCCATCTCCAAGGAAGAAAATTTAGGGGCGATATCTAATGGTGTTCGTTGTTTTCTGTTGATTACTATTGGACTGTTGAAAATTCACGAATACTTGGATAGTAAAATCTACCGGATCACACTAAGAGAGATAAGTAACTTTGAGGTTGAAGTTTTCCTTGTTCCCTCGCATGATTCCTGTCCGCCGCAGTGAAGGTGTCCTCAGAAGACATTAGAATTCATTTGAATCAATTAAACATTTTCAAATCTAATTTAGAACAGATTTTTGAAAATTTCCTGAACTCTCTCCGCACTCTTTTGGGGCTCACTAGGCAAACCAAGACGACTAAACGTAACTGTTAGCCAAAGAAAAAAATTTTGCATCCAGTAGCATTATACTGACAAATAAAGAGTCAAAGTTTAAAGTTCACTTTGGAATTCATGCATAATAATTTAAAACATATGGTGGCAACGTAGAATTTTCTGATGCATGTCATTACAAAACCAGGCCAAATGTTTCTTTGTTGATAAAACATAGTTGCCATTTGCCTCTAATTGAATGAATGTATCATGCGATAACTTAAGTTATGTATTTGGAAATGAATGGCATTATTCATTATCTAGTATCACATGATATATAACATATTCCCAAGTTGAAGTCAAGTTTGCCTTGTCTTAATACACGAAACCACAGTAATCAACCCTATCAACCCTAAGTATCTTTGATATATGAGGGCGCCATTTGTACGAAGGTAAGCGCGTCAAGTTTAAACGTCAAGGTAGTGTGGTACCAGTTCCTTATTCCCTCTCCCCTTTGTGATTTCTCAGGTAGATCTGTCGCTCAAAAAATCAGTCAGCTTGGAATATATAGTAGGAACTGGCGCGAATACAAACTCAATACCCAAAGGGGCGAGTGCCCTACCCAGCGAGACGACCCCCACCCGCTTCCACTTACCTGCTCTCATTTCTGACCCACCTTCGTAATGGTCGGATGCGGAGTAGATCCCAATTCAAATTATTATTTTATCCACATCAATTTGTGTAGCATTCTTTTGCATGCTAGTTTACGAAAGAACAATTAAGAACTCATTTCACTGGATGAGTGTTGAATGATTCTTTTATATTTTTTGTTAAACGTATACCTTAAAATATCACGCTTTAACAAAACCTCAACGATCATCGTAATAAATTCATAAAAATGTTAGAGAAAGTCATTAAACGTCAACGTATCATTATAAATTTTCAACGTAAAAATCGAAATTATTCCTCTTTAATGTGTGTGACCAAACATTTAAAAATACGTATACGATTCTGTTAGCACAAACTAACAAGACACAAAAGATAATATTTTACGTAATTTTGACGTTTGACTTGCCATTATTCTCAAAATTGAGTACCCAATTTTATCCATGTATATTTTTACAGAAAACACGACGAATGGTCGAATGCTAATGGCAAAGTCTATAAACATTCAGCAATTTCTGGAGCGGGATAATTTTATAAATAGCACCTGTCCACACAAAATGTTAACCTAATAACCTTTTAGTAGGCCATAAAATCGCTTCTGCGAGAACGCATGTTCAAGAATTAAATCATGTTCTAAATTAGTAATACCATAAAAAATATATGGATAATCAAATTTATCACACCATTTATCTTTCGGAGTCATCATGGCGTGCTTTCGAAGAGGATTAGCTCAAATAAGTCCTACGTTTATAACATAGTACACATTTTGCAGATTGGGTAATGGTATCGGCAATAAAAAACGTATGTACGCGGATGTTATCGGTTGAGTGCACTATAGTGCATTATCAGGAAAGTAAGCAGAGAGCCGCTTTGCCTCTTAAGCCCTTTGATTCATCTTTTAGTGGCAACGGCGAAGAAGGGGAAATGAAATGTTTGTCGTCGAAAACAGCTTCTCCGGCCGACTTCGTGACACGGGGAGTCAGAAGAAAACATAATTGCGTGTTACCTCACTATTTATTTCTAAAGTGCACATTTTCTATTCCAGCGTTGCAGAAACTCATTTTTTTTAATACGAGTACATTAAAAGGACAGATGTAGATGAGTATGTGAAAATATTCGTTTTACAGTAATTTAATCACATCATACATCTTGATGGTATTGTATCGAATATTCCATGCCGATGACATGAAAAATAGATACTAGACTCAGTGACAGCTATGATTTTCAATTCAATCTGTGACAGATTCTGCAGGAACTGGGAATGTCTGTCACAAATCCATGGAGAAGTCTAGTCAGTATTAATAGTCAAAATATGTTGCGTCATGTCCGTTGACAAAACCCATTTTGTGCTCATTGGCAGTCATGGTAATAACGTGTTATTTACAGTCCTTTTGGCTTATGCCGATGTTTTCCTTCTTTGCAACCTTGTCTGCCTTCAATTTTCATAACTCCACCCAACCTATTTGCTACATTAATTACACGCGTGCCCACACTAAAGGCACAAAGTGGCGGTGGGACACTCGGAATCTCTTTAATCAAAACATCATGACCCTACTTTTTCTTTGCTTAGGCGTAATAACCACAAATTCGCTCCTCGATGCTTCTTTTGCTAATTCAATTGTCCATTTATGTGAATAAATGCTGTTAAGAAATTATAATATTATTAGCGCTAACGAAATAAATATTTACTAAAAAATTGAATGTGATGATACTAAGGTCAAGATGGGAGGAGAATGGATGGAGTCAATATTTGAATAGGACTAGTAGTTCCCTATCATTCCGAAATCTGGTCTAAAAAGCTAGAAAGAGAAAAATGTAGAATTAAGACTAGGTGGGTTTGCCGAAGAAAATAAATAATTGCTGAAAATAGTGGGCTGACGACGAGATTTTATATATGACAGGAGAAGAGATAAGGGCACCAAATGAAATGGGAGAAGGAGATTTTTACGTTATTCTGAAGAAAGAGAGATATTTTGGAGAGGGAAGAGATGCGACATCAATAATGGTGACTTACAGTTCAAAAGATTGAAATATTGATTATTGATAGTCTAAGAAAGCCTTTGGATGAACACCCTGCCTAATTACCACTACATTTTTAAAGCTCACCTAACAAGCACACCGTGACACACCACATTGCATTAAAACTTCAGTCAAATCCGTCTACATTCTACCTTCCTTTATTTCGTCTAACATTCCAATCCTTTTCCGCCCCTACCTCGTTTACCTAACGCCTTCCCATCTCTCCGAGTATTCAACCTTACGTCTATCAGAATGCTCTCTGCCCATATTTCTAGCACCCTTTGGATTTCTCCCAAGGATTCCTCATCTCTCCTAACTAAATTGTTCATGAGTTAAAAATGACTTCATATAATAGATTTTCAATAGGGGTTGGATGAATAAATTGAGTACTCAGGGCATTCAGCCTATGAGAGGCGCGAATAATAGGATGAAGACACGATGTACGAGGGGCTTACTCCCGAGTAACACTTAACTTAAGCGCAGTACTTTGCGCTCCAATGCTTGCTACGTCATACCCGTACACCCGCTAACCATTGACACCCCGAGTCCGCCTTTCATCGGCTCCTCTCTGGCGTCACAAGTGGCCCAAGGAGCTTGGATTGGCTTCCTCATTTAACCGTATTTAGTCGTAGGAATACAATCAGTCGCCAACCGTCACCTCCAGGATCTTGAAATTACAGTTTCCCACAGGCGACGGGACACTCTTAGCTTCATGGAGTTTTGATACAGCGATCTTATCGATTCCGACGCCTGCCAAGGCAGAACCAAATAATGGCGAACACCTGCGAGAAGGAAGCACGCCTTGGCCATAGCAACTCATTTACACTTTACACAGTGAAATCAACTATGCTAACATAATACGAGACTAAGATAATAGAGTGATATAAATAAACGCAGAATAAACTTGTCTCAAAAATTAACTCAATTAATTGTTTAATTGAAGTAGATTTACATCATATTTCACTTAGCCATCATATTCTACGAGAACCTCATTACTTAGATTTTTATAATTGAATTTCATTTCATGAAGGGGGCATAGTAGTCCAGTGGGCTTGAAAAATGTTCAAGTTCCCTTTCGATTCTCTCCCCGAAGATGGTCACCTGGTGATCGAAATACCGGTATTGGAGTTTCTTCTTCCATTACTTCTATTGGCTATAGGATTTTCTTCCTTCCTTGTGTAAACTTGTTCAACAGCCAATAGCTCCAGATCCTCTATGTGTTCCAATAATACGCCAATTTTCACTGCAGAAACAGTATCATCCGGCGATTATGCTGGAACATAATTTTCATTGTGGTAGTGTCCCAATAAATGTGCATGTGTAAATGCTGTGTTTCCTTTCATTTCATCACAAAATAACTCCGCTGAGTAAAGCCTGAGATAGTTAACTTTATCTAGAAGCCTGTCCACCCATCCTCCTCTCTAATACCACTGCCCATCCTAATCTAAATCTGCCAAAAGGACCTGTGCAGTCTGAGACATGAACAGGTTACAGAGAAGTCGTCAATCTCCCTTCCCTTTTTTTACCTTCAGCTGGAAATTCAATCGTGTAAACCTCCTTTACTGCCTTGGTGTTCACTACAAGCTTGAGGCTGCCAACTGTAAGGCCGGTCGGACATTCGAGAGCTGTATGGTTTTTTAGATTAGAGTGTAGGTCAGGTCCGTAAAAATTCTTAACGACAAATCACTTAGCTTTAAATGAAATGAATTTTACTATATGCATTCTTACGAGGCCGCATAGCGTGTGTCTAAATTGTATCGGACGGAAAGTTTTATAAGGGAGTTAATAATAGGAAATGTTCCCCGTAAAATATTCAATCAGGCCCAGTGCCATGAGCATATTATATATATTAGTAGAAAACAGCCGATTTATAACGTTAAGTCGCTGAATATCATCAAATTATCCAAAGCACATGTGCAGACTTAATTATTGCCATTGAAAGCTGGTTAGCCACTGAGATTGTCGACATTAAAATTTTTCCAAATCCTTTTCCGTTTACAAAAATAGCAGAGTAAATAAATCGAAGGTAAAGCTTCTATTTCAGTTAATAGATCTTATATCAGTAGGTCAGAGATTAATTCTATATAACTTTGGAAAGTGTTTTGAGTTCAGTTAAAAGACCCAATCCAAAAAGTATATGTATTTGAATTTCCAGATCATCGGACGAGTCAATTCAATACTAGAACTGAGCAGGTAAATAAAAGCCTTTCTCCCCTGAAAAAAAGACATGATAATTGGTAGAAAGGTCAATGCTACATCTGATGTTAAAGAAGAATTCCGAAATTCGTTTCGTTTTCTCAAATGAGGAAATTAGCTGAAAATTTTAAAGAGAATCCGAAAGCATTTTGGACCTGTCTGGGGGACTAAGGGAAATATTTAATTCACTCAAAAGCGATAAATTAGAAAGGATAACCAACAATTCAGGAAAAAACATTATTTAATTTCTTCTTTCAAAATAATGAATGACTCTCCATTCTCGGGATGTCACCGCGTAGGTTGTTTTTCGGACAACAGTTTCGCCTGTGTTCCAACGAGCGTCTTCAGGTCACTTCGACCTTCGACTTCGTTGGAACACGGGCGAAACTGTTGTCCGAAAAACAACCTACGCGGTGACATCCCGAGAATGGAGAGTCATTCATCTGAACGCCGCGAAAATCTACGATCCTATTTTCCCCAATGCTGAGCGAAAATCTGTTTTCCCGAAATATAAATCCCATTGTTACTATTGGTAATCTACTGGTTAGGGCTTTTTAGTAAGGCTTTAAGGTATTTGGTGGACACAAGTTACTAAACGATACATTGACAATTTCCTTGCCTTTCCTAACCAAACCCCATATCCAGCACTACAACTAGCTCCTATTCAATTCCGCATAATTCCTTCCTCCCCACATTTCGTCCAACGTCTCTATCCTATTCCTACCCCTTTCTCGCTTACCTAACATTCTTCCCTCTATCACAATCTTCAATATTACATTGGTAATCAAAATACTCTGCATACATCTTTCCTGTCTCCTTTTAACTTTTCCCAACAATCCTTTCTCCTCACCCAGCATACCTCTAATTTCCTCTCTTGGTTTCCTTTCAGTCAACTTCACCCTTTCCATCATTCTCTACATCCACATTTTAATACCCTCAAATCCACACCTATCAGATTGCTTCAATGGCCACGTTTCCGCGTCTAAAAACGTGCGACGTTTTGACGAGCCTTTCCTTAACATCCTTGCTCAAAGTTCCTATCAACTCTCTCCTTGTGAAACCTTCTTTGCCAAGCGCAATCCCCCTCTGTGCATTAAAGATTGTCCATCTTCGCTCATAAAGTGCAAACATCACCTATACGCGGACGACCTGCAAATTTATTTACACCTTCCACTCAATAACTTACCTAATGGCATCAGGCATATTAATAATCATTTAGAAAATCTTAAAATACGGAGAAAATCAAATTCCCTAAGCATAAATCTTAGAAATCCACAAGCAATTATAATGGAGTACCCCCGATTGTTAGCATCGATTAAAAAATAGAGATTGCCGATATTACGCTTATTTCTCTATATTATACTGAGATTCAAGGTGTGATCAAAAAAAGACAGGACTGATTTTATAACTTGTTTATTTCGACGGATACCGCTTAATCGAACTTGTCGCCCTCAAAATACATGTCTTGGCTGACGACACACCTTTGCCAACCTTTTTTTCCAGCTCTAGAACCCTGCCTGGTAAGCCGCTTTAGGGATCCTCTTCAGGTCCGCCGTACAATTATTTTTAATGCCCGCAATAGAGTCGAATTGGCCCCCTTTCAAGGTTGATTTTAACTTTGCAAACAGAAAAAGTCTGATGGAACCACATCTGAAGAGTAGGGTGGCTGCGGAATCACGGAAGTTCCGGTTCTGACGAAAAACTCTGTCACGCTCACACGGCGCTGATCGTGAACACCAAAGAACCAAGAACCCAAAATTTCATGACACACATTCAAACTAAATACTCGTTACTTCAATAATATGTTATTCACTTTCCCTTTTCACAACAAAAATTCCCATGAATATGCCACAATTTCACAATTTATTTCACAACAAAAATTCCCATGATATAGGTAAGATCAAGCTTTTTATTCATTTCACTCTTTCCCGACAACATTATTTACTAGATCTACGATAAGAAAATATGATGAAAACAATTTAAAATCAGATACGTATATTCAACGAAAAAGTCATCGAGGTGAGTCTGACTGAGTTAAGACTGAAAAGCTGATGATTTCATTTTTATACGTACGATTCTTGATAAAAAAAGCGGTAGAGTTAAAATTATTTGGAATTAAACGAGGCAGTTGGTAAAATTATGCTTGCACGTGACTGTCTTCTATACCTGTCGGTGAAGGGGAGACCATCGGCACCTGCGGTGGGCTGGTGATCTTGAGAGCACGGAAGACCGAGTGTAATTCGTGTCGATTGTGAGCATATGGGGTAACGTAAGACTAACAGGACCTCTCATGTCAGATACTTCCTCCGCCTCGACTGTGCGGGGTTCGCCCGTGGGACAGCGTTAACCTATTAGCGCCCTGGTCAGTTGTTTATTGTAGCCACGATATTTCATGTCATAAAAGAACAAAAACATGGTCGACGTCATCATCAGATATATTCAAACCCAACTTCGAAACTGATTTTCGCAGCTTGCGAAGTTGGTTTAGCCGGCCGGAAACTTCATTCTTCATCATCTAAAAAACAAATCACCCGAGATGAGGGTAAAAAAAATCTGCACTTCCACATACGAGATTCCAGAACTCGTAAAGATTTAATACTTCCAGACAATGTTTCGATGATGCGCAGCATCGAAACCATGGTCGTGATGAATTAAATCTTTATGCGGAAGAGCAAAGTTTCTTTTTTACCCGCACCGTGAAGGAATTCCACAAAATTAAACCTGAAACTTTTATGTTTATAAAGCACCCGAGGTTCTCAGCGGAAGAGGAAGAGCTTTTTTGAAAATTTTACATTCAGTAGAAAAATATTTACGAGTTCTGGAATGGCTATCTCTCTCTTAAATAGCATCTCTGCTCGCGTAGCTTGATAATAATTTATCAAGGCTATTCCGTCAATTAAACACGATTAAACAAATATTTTAAAACATTCAAGTTTTTCCACGACAGAATGTGATTTAAAAAATAATTAGTAAAAATCTAGAAAGAAAGAAATTTCGCTGAAGAGGGCCACTTTGTGACCGAAGCACGCGTGTTCGACGCATATCTTCGTCTACGCTCTTTGTTTTCAGATTCTCCCGGATGTTTGAGTGTGTGTGTGCGTGTGTGTGTGCGCGCGCGCGTTTATCGAGTGCTAGTGTGTGTGAATGGTCTGTGCTCGTCCTTCGTGGATAGGCACAGAGTGTGTACTTGTAGAACATCCTGGTACCTTTAACGGGGTCTTCCCTACAGCCTCGTGAAGGATTACTTTTCCACCTAGAATCTTTAACGGGGTCCCACAGCCTCGTGAAGGATTCTAAACAGGATATTGTGTTTGTGGCTGTGTGTGGTCCCTGGCGTGGATTAATTTCCCGTAAATCACCACACAGGGTATTCTTGGTTGAGAGGCTGTGTTTTGGTCTCTTTCGTAGTTCCCGCGAAAAACCAACACAGCAATCAGTCTGAGGAGGGTTGCGACTGTTGATTACGGCCGTTTGGAGTTTTCCCCCCCTTATTATTTTAGTAAAAAGCTATTAGTAAAAATGTGATTACGTTTCAAGTCACGATGTCGAGTTGTAATGATCAGCACAAAATTGATGAATTTAAAAGCTTTTTTGGAAAATTGTCGTGGAGTAGTCGATTCTAAAGTGTGTTAAAAAGACCTTTCCAAAATTAATCTGAATCAAATGTGCATTTGAGTTAGATAGCCCAAATGTGATGGTCGCCGCAGGATTTTGTTTAGGTTCTAACTATGTTACGTTCCAAATCCACTAGCGATCCTCTGTGATGCTGCAGGGGTGCTGCGCGTTCTGAAGGGAGGAAGGGGGTACTTTGCTGAGAGGGGACCTGACACGGGACCCACCCCTCTCAAGGAAGGCAAGCACGCGACAGGCAATGTGATCCTCCCTTTAAAAAATTCAGCCAGAAAAAATAACAAAATACATCAAAAAATATAAAATAGATAAAAATTATGAGGTTATTTTATATATTTTTTATATTTAATATTTTTATATATTATATGGGGCGTAAAATATACACATATATATTACTGTTCACATAAGATAATACATGAGGGGAAATAATATAATGACTCCTGCTATATTTTGATCATTGATAGGAACACATATTGAAAAGGACTTCATGATTCAGCCAGTTCTAAAGATGTTAAAAGCTTACTTGAGGATTTCTAAATATGCAGGAAAACCGAAAGCCTGATCTCCAGTGGACCAGAGTGCTACGACGAAAATTTAATCGATACAAATCAAACCCTTTAAATTAAGCATATTCTTCTACATAGTAATGATATCATACCTCCGCCAAAGTGTGTAAAAATAAAAAAAAGTTAGAAATAGAAAAATTTGAGAATGCAATGAGGTAATGATATTGAAAAATGAGAAAAAAGGTATTGCAAATTTTTATCTCTATATTGAAGCATAAAAGCAAAATTCTTCTCTCATTAAGGATCGCATTTACCATGAAACTATGAAAAATAATTTCAGGAAGGTAGACAAAATTATTGCAATGTATAATCTGAAAAGTATGTTTTCTTATTAACCTCTAATAAATTTATGAATTTTTAGATAATGAAGGGGGGTTTCTCTCAAAAGAGGAGAAGAGATTTTTGCAAAATTTTACATTCAGTTGGAAAAAACTTATAACCTTGAGAAAACAAAAATGCTATCCCTTTCTTTACTAGCTGGTGGTTTAGCCCTGGACCAAGCCAAGCCAAGAAACTACATAAATTTCTCTCTAAAAGATGACTACAGGGTAAAAATGGTAAATTTAGGTATTATCTGCACGAACAGCTGTCAGAAATTTCCGCTAAAAGAGATGAAAGTCTACACTGACAACAAGTCCAATGGCACTGACCTGAATTAATTTTCCCAGTAATCATCAATCCTATATTATACACATTCCTCTTTCCTAATACAGCCCTCATACCCTCTGACTTAATATTTAAAGCAGAGTACAAGAAAATGACAATGCCCAAGCCCCCACAAAATATTTTTTCCCTCTCCACAGTCCCACTTGGTTGGTATTCAGGGTGAATGAGCAAGCTAAGGTATGTCAGCGTGAGGAGAGAGCTCCTAATACAGACCCGTCCAAGCAACAAATAGATATCATTGAGAGATCTTCTTCCATTGTGGGAACACCAGAAGCAGTGGGGTAAGTATGCCTAAAGGCATGTCAGGCTTGTAGTATTTCTATATTTTTTAACAGTCTATAAATCGATATACTTCACGGGTGGCCTGTTACAACCCTAATCTTTGAAATTTGATACTCCCAGTTTGATTTTGTGTTTGCATGTGTACATATTTTTGGCTTAAGTCCAGGAATACTTGACAATGAGGTTGAAAGTGCATGAAGGGAGATGAAATCAAATAAACTTGTGGGGGTAGATAACATTCCTGAAGAACCATTAAAAACTTAGGAAAATGTGAGAGGAAGTGTCTATATGGACTGATTTGTAGCATCTATGAGGAAGGAATCTCGCCAGAAGACTTCATGAGAAAAGTGTCAGCACCTATCCTGAAAATGGTAAAGGCTATATCATGTGAGGACTACATAATAATGAACTTGATTTCCCACTCTGCTAAAGTGATGCTCAGGTTCATCAATAAAAAGGTAGAGAGCAGGACAAATCATTATTTAGGGGATGATCAGTTTGGGTTTGGGAAGGGGAGAGGTACACATGATGCCATTGCAGTAATGTGGTTACTTATCAAGAGGAATATAGAATATAATCAGGATATATTTGCCTGTTTCGTAGACTTTGAAAAGGCGTTTGATAAAATAAATTGGGAAAACTAATGAGTATATTGCAGAAAATAGGAATAGATTGGAGGGACAGGAGGCTTATACACAACCTGTACATGTCTCAGACGGTTCAGGTGTGAAGGAGGAATGGGGAGTCTGGATGGGCAGTGTTAGGATGAGGTGTAAGGCAGGGTTTCCATTATCACTGGTGCTGTTCAATGTATATGAGGAGGAAATGATTAAAGAGGCATAGGAAGAAGTAGAGATAGGTATGAAAGTCAGTAGGGAATTTGTAACATCTGATAGGTTTGCTGACGACCACACTATAGTTTGTCTTTTATAATACAAAACAAACAAAGGTAATGCAATTTTCCTGGAAGAGAAAGACTAAGGTTAATATTACAATAGGAGGGCAAACACTAGAGGAGGCGGAGAAATTTACATCTCTCGGAAGCATTTAGTACCCATATGGTCAAAGTAGAAGAGACACAAGGAAAAGAATTGTGCTAGGCAAAGAAGCTTTCACAAGAAGGAGGGAGTTGATGATATGGAATTTGAGTAAAGATATTAAGAAAAGGCTTGTCAAAACTTTCAATCAATGTAGTCAGGTAGCTTTCTAGTCAATGAAGCAGGGTGATAGACATGGATTGGAGGCTTTTGGGGATGTGTGTATGGAGAAGGTGAAGTGGATGGAAAGGAAAATAAATGAGGAAGTAATCCTAAGGGGTCAGTGGGTGAGGAAAGGGGATTGTTGGGAGAAGTCATAAGGAGGCAGAAGATATAGATAAAAATCATAGAGACTATCAGTGGGATGTTGAAGATTGTAATAGAGGGAGAATGTTAGGCAAATGAGGAAAGGGCAGGAATAAGATAGGGATGTTGGATGGACAGTTGGATGGGATGAAGTCAAATGATGATAATGTCACATGAGCTTATAAGAAAATAAATACAGAGGTTCCAGATATGGAAACAGAGGAGTGAAGGCAGTTAGGAGATCTTTGAAGCTGACAGTAAAAGTAGATGCATGGAATATTGAGTGATGATTGAATGTTGAAAACTGTAGTAGGTAGGAGAATGTTGGCAATGTAGAGGTGGGAAGGATATCAATTTGAAGAATGGTTTATTGAGATGCAGGCTTGGAGTGTTTATTGGATGCTTCCTAGGGCTTAAAATGTTTCTATAGTTTGGAGAGAATTCACCAAAAACCTACCTTGACCAGTAGACAACCTTTAATATTAATAGGTAGTACTTCTAATTAAAGACAAAACCATAACAACTGTAGAACCTAATATAATTATTGATTTTTAAAAATTTTTTAAATTATATAATGAAATAATTATTAAGTATCAACATTATTGAGTATTTGAGTGCTAAGTTTAAACCATGGTAATTGATGTCTTGATAGACACCCAGATTGTATCCAAGGAGTTATCCACTCTGAGATTTTATCATAAGTATACAAAACATCATTCTAAAATTTAAGAGATTAATGAATGAGCTACTGAACCATTATTTAACATTAAGGTTAACTATGGGTTCTCCACTTCCCCCTTCTTAGCTGAACTCAACAGCAGAATTAATTTCCTTGATATTAAAATTACCATAAGGAAAAATAGTCATAAATTCTCAATTTTCCAAAAATCCACCCAAACAAATCACATTATCCCAATGATTCCACCCATCATTTTTCTCACAAACATGCAGCCCTCCACTCAATAATCCACTGCCTCATACACACCCCACTTTCTCCCAAAAATATCATTATATAACTTAAGGCAATTATAAATAGAGCCATCAATAATGGGTACAACTCTAAACTATATGAAAAATTACTTCAAAAGCAATGGCCATAAATAGGATTTCCTCTGCACTGTTCGCAAATTGAAAAACTTCAAGTGGGTATGATCCCATTTCTGGGAAATATCTCCTATTAGATCTCCAACCTAACTCACTCAAAGCAGCTATTTACCCACCCCTTCCTTTCTCCATGACAACTTAATGGTAAAGTCAAACAGGAAAAACTTCTCAAATCAGACATTTATGAACTGAAATTCAATAGTTGTACATGACTATTGTTCATCAGATAGGGAGAAATTTCAAGACACAAGCCAAAGAACACACTAGGTGTCACAAAAGTTAGGATTCCAACTCCCTCATTGCAAAACACCTCCCAGAATTCAACCACAATAGCAATTTTTCCCTGAAATACTGCATATCCTCTCTAAAGGGTTAAAAATGGATACTTTTAAGCAAATTGAGATAAGAAGGTACTTGGCATACCCACATGCACTTTTGTAATGAGCAATTGTGCCCCTAACAGTCTCAATTTTTTTCTGAAAAACTGATCTTAAGGGGACAAAACAAAAACCAATCCTTCAAGCCACCTGATTGCCCCAACCACTCCAATGTCACATCATAGCCATAGCACAACCGCCTCAGCCCTTATCCAAATGACTCAAACTACGAGCCTTCCTCAACATATCCAGCCCCACCCCTCAATCCTAAGCGGACATATTCCAGTGCTGCATGTAAATGAAATTTGTACCTGATGATACCCAGCTTTACCTGAATATTTCAACAAAGTGAATCCTGAAAACCATAGAGTGTAATTGGAAAATTTTGCTGTGGTCCTAAGAGGACTGAAAATGATCACAGAATTGGCATGTCCTGAAATTCACCACCGCTCCTGACAGTGGTACATTTTTGTTTCCAAATCAAATCATGATACTCAGCACCTAATCAGTGTGAGGTTATCTTGGTGACTTTTTCACCTTGACACCTATCAATTACCTGCAAGCAGTACAACCACTGCCTACTACCTGCAGTTTTGCGGAAGGTGCAGCCTAGATGCAAGGAAGAAAACCAAAAAGTAGTGACTTCAGGACCAGTGATGAAGCTAATAAAGAGGAAGAGAAATTATGAAATATGTCTTAAAAGAATAAAAAAACATTATTATTATTATTCATGCATTTATATTAGGTATGTGGGTCGCGGTAGTCCATGGGGTAGAGCGTTGGACTACTGACTAGGGGGCCTGGGTTCGATTCCCAGGCAAGCCACTCTGGGCACCTGCAGCTCCACCCAAGCTATGTGATTTTTTGGGTACCAGATCTTTCTAGGAAACCATAACCGGCACAGGGAAAGCAACTGGCCCCCCTACCCTGATGTGTGATTTTCACATGCCATCGGGCTTGGTACTGGGTCAACTCTACCATCACCTATCAAACTGACCTTTGGGTTGAATATTGTATTTATGGTTTTTTATCAGGTATTCATTCTCTGGGAACTCTCCAATGAGAGTAAACCATATATAAGGTCTTGAGGCAATTTTGGATTCAAGGCTGTGTTTTGATACCCACATTTTAAACACAACCTCAAAAGCTTATTGAATGTAATGATTTATCTATGGTGCCTCTAAATACTTCAAGGTAAATTCATTGCTTCAAACTATTATATCCCTCACTGGTCGGAAAATTTCTCTGAGAGAGGAAGGAATTTCTTTATTGGGGAAATAAAGATGTGTAATTCTGAAAGTATTATATAGAGTTCATGTTTGAAAGTTATAGTTTATCATGTTTTTGTTCACAATATGTTACAGTAAACATTATTATATTCATAATAAATCCCTAGCAGTGATATATTTTGATGCTTTTTAAAACTAGGTGAAATTATAATTTTAAAATGAGTTTTTTTTAATAAATGAAGAGGCAACACTTAGCAGTGTACTGATATTTGAAAATATTATTCCTATTTACATGTTTTATACACTTTGCCAGACTTTGGCACTTTATTTTCATGTTTTCGTGGTCCTTTTCCAGCAAAGAACAACCAGGGTATGATGGCATTGCAACAATAAAATGAAGTGTTCAACATCAGACTTTCAATATACTTGTGTCTCCCTCAAATTCAGAAAATCCAATTCCTGTCCTGGCGAAAATATTCCAGTTAACACTGTCCCAACAAGTTTTAGAATGATGTGGGCGATTATGTCAACCAAATATTTTAGTAAATACAAAAATCCTTTGCTGAAGAGCCGTTGGACTTTCCCTGTGAGGTTATAAGTTCTCATTTTCGACCAGAACTGGTACATATTTGCAATTGAGGCATCTACCAAAAATATTTGCGATTTAACACCATATTGAGATATCTTTTCATCAGCTTCAAAAATCAGACTGGAGAGGGGCCTGATCTGGAAATACATTGCAGAAATGCATACACCACAAGACCATCTTGACTGCAAAAAGTTTCAAACACACTATCATATGTTAAAATTCGATGGGATCAGCGGCATTCCATTAAAACTGTTCTTTCCCATTCATTATGTACTTGCACTCATTCTTCCTTACATCTCATCATTATCTCATTGAATTTACAAATACAATAGGGATCAGACCTAATTTATTGATATTACTACAAATGATGAAAAAAGATGAAAAAACAGAATGAAATACCAAATACATTTACTTTTCAAATTTGTTAATTAAAGAATATATTCAGGATAAGATTCATGATTAAAGAAGTAGAAGTAAAAAATGTAAGAAATGTGTGCCATTATGATTAAGACAAATTATAAGAATATGTTCACCTTAACTGCTAAGGTAATGAATGTATGTATGTATAGTAATGAGGAAATGATAAAATGTAACTTATCATTTTGCCTTAAATTTCCTATTCTCAGCATATTTGAGTGATGGAGAAGACATCTTAATAACTTCTGCAGTTTTTGAAGCTAAATTCTACTGTAAATGGTCAGATCCTCTCAGGTCCCTCCCATGTGGGACATGGGAGGAGTCAGTCATTCATGAGAGTTGGTGACAGATGGCTCAGATTGGGGCCATCAGGAGCTTCACCTTCCACTGACCATTGCTATGACCGCAGAAGATCAACACTAACCCTTACTCTTCCCATAAAACTCATTAACGTTATTTTATTGACAATGGAAGATAGATTTCAAATCATGAGCATATCTTGATATTAATGTGTACCTACAGCACAATCTACAAACATTTTATTGATACACAGCCACAATGTGACTGCAATAATTAACATTCTTACAGTATGGTGTGAAACTTTCCTGCAGTCTCTTCAATTAAATTACAAATATACATATCACCAAAATTTCCACATTATGTGCTATTATAAATTATACTACATTCCAACTATGAATTTATTTGGCATATTAAGCATAAGTTACAGATGAATAGAAACATTTTGCACGCTTTTTAACTTTTTATCCATATTGATACTCTGTACTTGATTGTAGCAAGGATAACGGAAAGTATGTTATTATTAATTATATTTTATGAATAAAAAAGAAATACAGACTATTCACATCAATAAATTGCTTAGTATCCTCTTGGAAGTTTTTAATGAAATGCTCTGAAGTTATTTCAATGTGGTAATCAATCTAATACAAAAAACTTAACTTTTTTCTTTTCAGAAACAACTATGCTAGTCTTCACTTTCTTGGTTCTTTCAGCCTTCTTCATGCATGTGAATGCAACACCTGAGGACACCAGAATCCATATCAAAATGCTAGGTGATAACAGATAAATATAGCAGAATTTAAATGGATATACTCTGAGAGTTAGAATGGATTTACTCTGTGACATGCAATGATTGTTCAAAATGTTCAAATTGCTTTCAGAATCTGGAGGGAAGAGCATTAAGGATGCAGGTGACCTTCTTAAGGATGTGTTTCACGTAGTGATGCAGCAGAGTGAAAAAGGGTTGGTAGAGTGGTCAGCCCTCAAGGATGTGCCGCAAGGAAAGCACCCTAACACAGCAATGCTCTTCCGAAAAAAATACCTTGGCTCAGAATTCTTAGGAAAGAGAAACTTGGGCTCTGAATTTCTAGGGAAAAGAGGCTATGGGCTGACTAACATCATGAATAATAAATGGAGAATTGCTTTCAAAAATCAGCAGGGATGAGATGCAAAATACATATCAATTTTTATTAAGTTTAAAGAAATTAATTTTAGTACAAATAGAGGAGTGATGAATGAAATCTCTTAAAATTCAAGCCTGTCAGGGGTAGGTTTATGCCAGGAACCGTTTAAACTAATTACTTTGCATTTAATCACCCTTTTATAGTAAAAAAAAAACAATTTTTAATGTCAAATTTAGAAACAGCTCCTCTAGCAGATAAACCAAAATGTATAGCTACTTAATTGGCCCAATTTTCCAATTGTAATATATTTAATGTTTCTACCAAAGAGAAATTTCAAAATCAATGCTTTAGCAACAGGTAATTAGGTTTGGGTAGTTATTTCAATATTAAATTGAGAAAATAGTGGATTGATTAATGCTAACAATTGACGTACTTAAACAGTCAACAGGTGATCTTTAGCTTCGATAAAGTCAAAAGATATGAACAATGAAGCATTTCAATGTTAAACTGATGAAGTGAATAAAAATATTAATCAATGCTGCAATGAGACATTTGATTTCACATAAATAACCATCATTTTAGTTTAGTTCCCCAATGCAGTTCCTATGATAGCAATATTATATTCTTCAATATAAAGAATTATTTCCTCGCCCATAAGATGCACGATGATTTTTCCAGTTAGAATTTATGAACATTTTTGGATCAGGCAAAAAACATATTTTAATTTGAACACTTTATAAAAGGAAGAAAATAGGACCGTTACATTAAAAAATTAGTCACTATATTCAAGTTTACTTGATGTAGAATCCCGGAAATAAGTCATCACTGCTGATAAAATCATATGCAATTATTTTCCCTGTGGAATTCTATAATCTTTCTTTTGTAATCAAGTGCAGTTTTTGTGCTATTGTAGTTCTGTTATGCATAAAGAGACCATTTCTCTTTGCGAATCCTCCACACAATAAAATCGTTCCAGAAAATCGGAAATAAAATACCTGTTGCTAATGTTCTTGAATAATTAAAATCATGTTTGTTAAACTCATAATCCCATTCTTTCTCTGTTTTATCCAGTTCTTAACAAGCTCCTCGATCTTCGGCTATTTTGAGAGCACTTGGATCTTAAGTTTTTACTACTTATACCTACAATTCACAGAATCAACTTTTTTCTTCCTCCATTCTTGTATCATCTTCTAAATCGGAGGCAGACCAAAATGTGTTTTGGTGCACAAGAAGAACAAAATTCACTCAGGCATACTTGCATTCTTGGAATGGGTGGTGCATGTCATGTATCAAAATAATGTAATCACTACCCTGCACTTCACAAGTCAATGCGTCACATAGGGATGCTTGCAATGCTGCAGCATTGGGGAGAAAACTTCAAAAAAAAATTAATCATTTCCAAAAACTGGCAGAGTTGCATAATAGTAACAGGGAGTGGGACATCTTTGATGGCACTCACTTTGACTTCCAAAGATTTATTTATCCCTGAACTCATACTAATCCCTAAAAATTTTACCTCTGTTGCACCGAATACACATATGGAAAGATTAACTAGTACACCAGAGTCACATAAATGTAAAAACAGTTCACTAAAGTGATGCTTCTGTTCATGCTAGTAACCTGAAACAACAAGGATATTATCTAAATAAACATAACAAAAAGGAAACCCAAGGAGCAGCTGGTCCATGAAATATTGAAATGAGTACACTGCTTTGCAAGTCCAAAACACATAGAGAGACTCAAAAAGGGGAAAGGGGAGGAGTTGCTATGGAGGCTTTTGGATTGTACATGAAATTAGTTATATTCATAGATGAGGTCTATGGTGTAAAACAAATGGCACCACAATAGGACGAGGCAAAAGCCTCAACATAAGGAGTGGAGTAGCAATCAGGAACGGTGTGTTTGTTGAGTTCATGGTCATCCACACAGGGACACCATCCGTCATCTTTTTTTGCCATCAGGTGGAGGGCTAATGACCAACAGTTGCCCAGACGGCAGGCTGTGGCTGTTCTCTCCATCAAGTCAAACTCCCAATTGGATGCAACAACCCTGTTGGGGAACAACTGGTGAAGCACAGGTTGACTTGGTGTTGTCCATATGTAGTGAACAGGAGTGCACCATCTGTAAGAGCATTTCTTTGGGTCTGGTAATGCTCCAAATATACAAAAAAAGGGCATGATAATGGGATGTGCCTTCCACTGCCTTTATCCAAAATCTTTCTTTCTTTATATTTACATCAATCTTTATATAACTCATTCCCTCTTCGTTCAGATGAGTCTTTTACCAATGCTTTTTAGATGGCACCCAGGAGTTTCATTGGCAACTGCATGGAGGAATGAGTTTTAAAATAATAATTTGACTCTGATGCATTGGATCACAATGGAGTGAAAGTGAGTTACACTTCTTAGGATTATGAAATGGCAAGGATAGACAGTGGATATGGGTGTATGACAAATGCGTAGCCGTTTTTTGGATAAATTTCAGAACAGAGATACAACTTATGGGTCCAATGAAAGAATCCATAGTTAAACAAAGAATTCCAATAAAGAGTAGGTAGTTTGCAAGGGAAAAATAAACACCATAACAATTGCCTCACCCACTCTTTCAGTCTTTACTAAATCTCAAAGCTCAGACTAGAGAGTGATGAATAATGGGAAAGCCTAGATCGAGCAGAAATCACAGGCTCCATTTCCCCCAAAAACTCTCATTTATTTGGAAATCCTCTAGCATTGCCAAACCCACTTATACTTTAAAGAAGCAAACAGGTGGTGTAAAAAAAATCACCCGAGGACTCAAATGCAATTTTGCATAAAATTTATCAAGATACGGAAAATATCACAAATTTCTCTACCTTAGATAAATTATGGAAAGTTTGGATAGAAAAATGGTGAAGAGTCAAATTCTATTCCTCCATTTACTTTTTTCAGGCTTATGCCCAAAGAGCCCACTTGAGGTTATCATAGTGAACAATAAATTTTATTTAAATTTTGAGCATTGCTAATAACTTTGTTTCCCACTTGCCAGTATCTTGTTCTCAGGATAGAATGGTAAATTGCAATGGAGATCATGGAGGTGCAGCAGATACTTGAAAATTCTCTAGTAGACATCCCTTTCCGTTATCATCAGGAATTTTGGTCACATTTTGGCATGGGAAACCAACTAAAATTGGCATACTGAAGCATCCTTGCTAGCCCACCTTTAGAAATTTGTTGTGTCATATTGCGTTAGTTGATTTTGGCTTGGACTCATTGGAGAATCATCCATATGCTTATTTACAATACACAGTATCTTTTGGAGCACCATGAGATTTCACCCAATAAATCCTTACTCTACTATGATAGTCATGCCATAGTTAGTAAATAATTGTCACCAGATTTGGTTATGCTCTAGCATTGTATCCAAAATTAGCCCTAAGGCTCTTTGTCTCTAACTTGTTCTAAGTTCCTGAGAAAGGCACTTCTGATTTGCCTGAGAGAGGAGAATCTCCCCACACAAGTTTCTCTGGTGTCTCCAGAGAAAGGAGAAAAATGGGAGCAGAAAAAATCTCCCGAAGAAAATGGGTCTCCCAACCTATAACTCACAAAGGAACTTCCGAGAGATGTGATCATGATGATGATATGATCATCATGATGAGAGACGTGACTGAGATGTGATTTAAGATAAATCACATCCATCCAGAGAGGCTGTCCTAAATTTTTTTCTCTCGGGAAGTTGCATATTGCAATAGGGATTTGTCAATTTTTTCTGGAATTCTGAGCTCCGTTATGAACCCATGAAATTAATTTCTGCATTTTATGAGAATCAGATGAAAAGCGATACCTCACAATTCAGAAGATGGGTTTTGGCTATTTCGCAAGTATTTTTTTCTCGATTACCACATCCCCATCTAACCTATCACAAGACACCATTGCTTTGGTCTCATACCTTCAGCCTATTAGTTTGTTTAAGATTATAGAATTTACATTTCATGGAAACACAGAAGATAAATAAGGTGGTAAGCAAGAGGTTGTTGACAGGTATTGCTAATTTTTGCAAATGAACAATTAACATACTACCTATGGTGCAAATGGGCAAGATTCAGCCAAAGTTTATAAGGAGAAACTTTTACTTTGGAATGATTGTCCTATGAAACCCATGCCCCAACATTATCTCTTCTTATGGAAACTTTATAGCTTTTTGCATGTTTTAAAATAAAATATTTGACTCATTAAATTAAGAACACAATGTATATATCCATTGTTCTTTATTCTCATACTAGAATACATACTAGGTACGAGAATAAAGAACAGTGGATATATACATTGTTCTTAATCTAATGAACATGAACTTCCACAAAGCTGAACCTGAAACAATAGAAAGCAAAAATATTTTATGGTGTAAAACTGACACAAGTTGGTTTTAGGTCGAGGTGCATTCATAAATATAAACCAAATGCCTTCCTGAATTAAGGTAGAGACATAAGCAACCACTTTACAAAAATTCAGAAAGGGAACTTCTTTAGCTTTGAAAAAATTCAAAACAACTCTGAAAATTGACAAGACAGTTGTTGAAATTAAATAGATAATATAATTTTAATGAGCCAGATTAAAAGCTTATTGATCCATTGGTGTTCAATTTTCTTTAAAAAATCATGATAAACCTCTATTCAATTATAGTGTCATACCAAAGATTGATTTACATGCATGACTGACTATCGTTAACACTTAGATTGAGTTTCAATATCTATGTAACTCTACTATAATATAAACATTTGTTTGCAAAATTATCATTTATTCTTTTATTTGTTAATAAATTATTGTGTTTGGCATGAATATTGCACTGATATTAATTGCTCACTACCTAATGTATGATGTATCTTTCTACTAATTTAAGTATTCATTCAAGGTTTGTATAAAGAGCACCAAGGAAAATTTTAGGAAAAATATATTTATCTCAGATATTGCTACAATGTCCCAAAATTCTTCAAAGTACATTCCTTGACCGTCAACAAACTTTTGCCAGGGGCGTTTCCACTACTTGAAGGAAGGCGGATTCCAGAAGATCCGGGGTGCCAAGTTGGGACTGTAAAGAGGGCTGGATAATCGTAATCTGTTTGTTGCAGGTCTTTGCAGGCAGACATTCAACTCATGGTCATGGTTTTTGGTCATTCATCAAGGCAGACATTCTTTGACAGGTCTTTCACTTCACCAAATTTGCAGTTACAATGGTGTGCACTGTCATCTTATCAATACCATTATGATTTGCAATCATGCATACACTTAACCAATGGTGTGAATTCAGCACTACATGCACACGTTGCACATTGTCATTGTTTCTTGACATCAATGGCTGTCCCACGTGGGGCTCATCCTCCATGCTCTCTCAGCCATCTTTGTAGAGCATAAGCCACTTAAAAACTGCAGTTTGTGACATAATTTCATTCTTAAACACTTGGAAAATTATGTCTAATGTCTCTGTAGTGGATTTCACAAGTCCAACACAAAATTTGATGGCTTACTGCTGTTCAATCATTCGCTGCAAAGATGTAGCCTGAACGAATGCTTGCTGGCAATTGGCGCTTGGAACATGTTGAAGGTCAGACCCCACCACTGAGCCTGTGTGGTGCAAGGGCACTGTGATGTACAGTCACACCAGAAAAAAATTATTTCTGATACTTTTTATACAAACCATTATAATTGAGTCAATATGACTTGAACTACGCTGAAGAAAAGGCTTGGTTTAGAGGAGTGAAGTAAGAATCAGTAATTTTAAAACAGCTGGTTTATGATTTTTTTTATTTGTTAAAAGAAAGCAGTCTAACATGCTATAGGTTAACGAAGTACATAAGATATGATAAAAAAATATAAAATCACTTTGTCACAGATTATAAATAAAACCCTGGAGTTCACATTAGTATCACACACAACTTTTTCATGCTGAATTGCTGCTCAAAATAGTAAACACCTAAAAAATAAGAAGACAGTCCAAATGAGTAGGAGGCAGACAGGAATTCACCAATGCAATGACTCAATGAAAGCTAGGCACATATTTAAGGCTACAGTAATGTTGCAAACATTTTATATTTATGCAACTATTCCACTTTCTTCAGCGCTATTCACTTGATGATTTACACCAAAAATACATTGATTTGTGGGAAATTCAAAGCAACCCTTAAGTAATAAAGAGTCTACTATTCAATCCAATGGGTTACCAGTACAATGCACTAAAATTATTTCTTTATCAATTTATAAATTTATTAATAATAGTATCAAGAGTTGTATCAATGACTAATGAAATGTTTGGCAATTGATTTTATGCATAAAGCTTTTTGCTTACTTGATGGCAGTACACTTGAAGGGCTTGAGGAAGAGACTGCACTCGCCTGGTTACATCCTCAGGAGACCCATACATTTTCAGCATCTAATTGCAATATTCAGTTGACAAATGTTAAAAGAAGTCATCACAAGCTTAAATAAACAAATATTATCATTACTCTCAACTTTGTATTTTTCCAAATTTCCCTTCCTTAATACCCTAATTTTGCATTTGTGAATAATTTAAAACCTTGCTATATTGATCGTTTTAATTTGAAGTATTATGTAATTCAGAGCCAAGTCCAAGGCCAAAAGCATATGGCCATGCATGATTTTTCATATGGATACAAAAAATACGCAGGCAAATTTTTTTTATTCAGTCAATTGGCTCTAAAGCATTTCTTGTATTTCAAAATCTTCCCTAACACATTGCATAAAATTAATCACTTGAAAATTGCAAAGTTGCTCATATTTATTATGAGGTCATTTATTTTCTGCAGTTGATTTTCATGCCAAAAACTCTTTCCAAAACTTTTTGGTAGGCTATGGCTGAAATGAAATAAATTATATATTATGGGAACACATACAGCATTTAATCTATGATCATTAGATCTATCAGGACTTTTGCTTGCACATTCATAAGTGCTACTGTCCACCAGTTTGGATCAGATTTTCCTTTGTTTAAATATCTTTTTATGAATCTAACTAAAGGAGGCATTGTATTTAGGAAAATACTTAAGTCAAAGTTATATTAATTCATAAGGGAAATATTTGCATGACTATATAGTGAGTAATCATTCATTAAATTTTAATTAAACAAGGAAAGGGTAACTACAACTATACAACACAGGTAGCTATTAGCATACATGAGAGTAGCAGCATATTTTACGTACTTTTTAAGGACAGAAAATAATAATAAAACAAACGTTTTATTAATAGTGAGAGTGCTCTGGTAAAATTTCAAGGATAGTACATGGAAAACAGAGTGATGAAGGCAGAAAATGTGAATGGAAGAGTTTTTGAGGATCAGTCCAGAGTACAAAGCTGAAAGTTTCAAAAAGTGGAGTATATACCATCATCTCTAATGACATTATGGTGTTAGGGCAGAGTGAAAGCTGGTAGAATATACACACGACTTCCTCCCAGACCTGAGTTAGCACAAGAAGCTCTAAATTGAACAAAATACAGTGGAGACTAAGTTAACAAGCAAAATTTGTTTTGGACTCTTTCCTGTAAAGGGAAAAATTTTTCTCCAAATGAAAACTGATGATGATTCACAGCATTGAAACCATGGTCGTGAAATATTAAATCTTTATTGTGGAAGTGTTAAGTTTCTTTTTTACCCTAATTGGAAATTCCAGACTAAAAGTAGGTCATTACAGAAAAAAGAAAATCCTCTATTTCCTCGTACAATTTAACCTACGAAAGTTTTTAAGGCCAAATATCTTGCAAATCATTTTAACTAAGAACTACTGCAGAATTCAATAAAGATATGTGATATCAAAACTCCTGCATGCACCATAACCAAAACGACAAAATCAAAAGTTTAACCAATAAAAATTCTAATAAACTTTTTTTTTAAATACTCACATTCTTCAATGTTATTTTTTGATTTTCTGGCAGATATGGTAACAACAATGAAGCCATTTCCACTCTACCAGCTTTTAAGCATTTTTCAGCAATTCCTTTCATATCTATATCCACCAAAAATGGACATAAATGGAGGAGCTGCAAGCTACTAAAACACCTCTGCTCATCCTCGTGAGTCCAAGAATTTCTAACTGTAATGAAGGCAGTTGAATGCAATAATATTTTGACAAAAATAACCTTTTCAGCAATAAATATTGATGTCAGTTATCCCCAAGTGTTGCACAGCATCAAAGAATGATTTATGATGAAATGGAAAGTGTGATGGATTTTGCCATATACCACTAAAAACTAATGAATAATTAGAATAATTGGTGAAATTTACCCCTTAACCAAAACAAGATAAATTTTAAATTGCCAAGGTGTTTTCCAAGGAAAAATTATAAATATGCAAGATTATTTCATCACTAACAAAATTTGGAGAGGAAAGATAGAGAAAGTTTCCTCGTTAAAATAATCAATATTACAAGATTCAAGCAAAACATTAATAAAATGTGAAGAGCCTTGTACACTTTAAGCAGTTGCTACAATTTCTGCAGAAAATAGACTAGTAGCTGAATACAAAACAGTCACCTTATTATACTAGACAAAAAGTCACTGAAGTACTATTTTTTACTAAAACAAGCCATATAGTATAGCTTAGAGTAGCCACTAAAATGTTGGGTAGCCAAAATAGAAAACAAGACCTCCTAAAGGGCACCATTGTCACTATTTTCATAAATGGTGATCAAATATTTCATGCAGTACTCAAACAGTTAATTTGAGAGTCATAAATAATTGCATAACTGAAATAATATTAGATAACATACATAATAACTTAATCATTTTAAATTTTTAAGGCAATAAACTGCACTTAGGTAATAAAGATTATTTGTTATTGGATCTATGAGCAAAAAGTCATTACAGGCAGTGTTTTGGAATGTGGATTTTGCAAATGATTTCATTAAGAGTAACATGATAAAAATGGTCAAAAGTGAAAACTTGATATCCAGTTTTGGAATGTGGATTTTGCAAATGATTTCATTAAGAGTAACATGATAAAAATGGTCAAAAGTGAAAACTTGATATCCAATACATAAAACTGAATGTCTAAAAGATTGTTAACACGTTCAACACTCATGACATAACATCTGTGAGACAGTGGCAGTTTTCAGTGGGTGAGCACAACAATATAAGCACAATATCGCAAGCCGTATACACTATGCATTACAACACTCCCATTCTCTAAGCCATTGGCTATGGGGTATTATTGATGTGAATAATTGGGACTCAGTACATCTCTTCTTGATTTTTTTGAAGTTTTCTGTTGAAGGCCTGCACAGAATTTGCGATTTTGGCAGTGACCTTTTTTCTACATTATTCAACATATTCTATAAATCTATGGATTTACTGCACCTTTTCCAGTAGCATTGCTATTCAGATATATGCAGATTTTACTTAGTTATTCCTAACAGCAAGTTATGCACACGTACGATAATCATTTTTTAACATCAGTGTGACACTGATTTTTAATAATCAAACCACTTTACTTTTCCACATAAACTTTTTAATTTTTACAACCCAGGTTTCGCTATAGCATAACATCATCAGGTCAGGTCAGATCACCTGATGATGTTATGCTATAACAAAACCTGGGTTGTAAAAATTAAAAAGTTTATGTGGAAAAGTAAAGTGGTTTGATTATTAAAAGTCAGTATGAAGATTTTCCACCAAGTTACGCCAGAAACTGTTTTATTTATCAGTGTGACATTAAAAAGTTTTGTACTTTTTGAGATTGTATGAAAATGACATTCCTCAATTTTCATAATTTGTTTTGAATGGATAAATACAGGATTGAGAATTACTGCAGTAAGTACCGGGCACCTTATTTATATTTGTACACACAATCCTTTGCCAAATATCTCCTTGATGAATCTCGCATTATTTGTTTTTCATTTAACACCAAGTAAACTTTTACTAAATATATGTGTTATCTGTATATTTATGTTAGGAATTTGCAGTCTTCAGTCACTCTTTACTCAAAAATGTGAACAGTAGAATTGCAGCAATGTTGCTCATTTGAATAATGTTTATGCAAGGCCATTGCAAATAACCAAATTACATCAGAATATTATCTGCAAAAGCCTAAAATTAAAAATCCACTTCTACTCATCACTTTTTAAATTTGGCTGAAAAAAATGGTACCTAAACAGTCTTACCGTTAGTAAATTTCTGAAGTAAAATCCAGCATATTTTATGCATATGCACGTCATCACAAAATTTATGTTATGATTCTCATCCGGCTTAATATTTTTAAACATGCTACATTATAAAAATAATGCATCACATATCAAAAGATTTAGATCAATTTTGCTAAATATATATATATCGATGATGTGGAAGCACTCACAAGAGCAATATAACACTTGGACGGCACAATAGAACACAGAATAAAATATTATTTATTATTGGGTAATCTATCGGTTAAGGTAGGTTTTTGGATGGACACAACTATCAAATAAACATTTTGTAACTCCAAACAAAACCCAATCCAGCAATCTAATCTACATCAGGTCTTGATCTCAGTGTATTTCCTTCCTCCCTTCATCCCGTCCAACATCCCAATCCAGTTCCTGCCCTTTCCTCGTTTGCCTAACATTCTCCCCTCTATTACCTTTTTCAACATCCCACTACCGCTCAATATGCCTTTCATCCATTTTTCCTGCCTCCATAGGATTTCTCTCAACAAACCCCTCTCCTCCCCCACCATCCTCATTTATATATATATATACACATATATATATATATATCAGTTCTGTTCCTAATTCCTCTTGAGAAAGGTGGTTGCACCACTGAAAATTCGAGAACTAGTGAGTCCCTCTTTTATATATATATATATATATATATATATATATATATATATATATATATATATATGTCCCTCTTTTATATGTTTTAGTTTCTGTGTTTGCTATGACTATTTAGTGAATATATATATATATATATATATATATATTCACTAAATAGTCATAGCAAACACAGAAACTAAAACATATAAAAGAGGGACTCACTAGTTCTCGAATTTTCAGTGGTGCAACCACCTTTCTCAAGAGGAATTAGGAACAGAACTGATATATATATATATGATTTCTTTGAAGTAACACGGAAGTGTTGAATAAAAAACTTAGACAGTAACACACAGCATGAGAACACATAAAAAGAACACTCACAATAATATCTTGATAATTTCGACAGACTCGAGCTCCGTCTTCTTCGAAAGATAAGATATGACACATATATGATATGACATTTATATATATATATATATATATATATATATAAATGAGGATGTACTGGAGATGGTGGGGGAGGAGAGGGGTATATTTACATACATACAAATGTATGTTTATACATACATATATAAATATATATTTATATATATATCACACAACCTATCATTTATATATATATTTACAAAACCTATCATTTGACAAATGCTTTTCCCTAACAGTTCTAGAATCCCTACCCGATTCAGCCACCAACATTGAGGTGAGAACTCACGAATCTGCATACATCCTATATTTCCGATCCTTTAAAATTCCCACCCTTAACCGCCATCTTTAATTTCCTTCCCAACAGTCCCTAAACCTTCCGCCCCCCCTCCCCTCCCCAGGCACTCTTCCCTCAAAACCTCTCAGTCTGACCTGAAGGCCTCAGAGTAGGCCGAAAGCTTAAATCATCTACAGTGTGAGTGTCCTTTTACGTGTTATCTGTTTTATTCTGTGTTCTTTTGTGCCGTCCAAAAGTTATATTGCTCTCGTGAGTGCTTCCACATCATCTATATATAAATAGTTCCACAGTATAATTTATTGCTTTTGCCTATATTTTAAAAAATATTATCATCCAATTATTTTAAATGAATGTGTCATAAACTTGTAAACATATTTTTAATGTAACCATAAAAAATTAATGCTGTTTTTTCATGAGTAATGCTACAATAGAGTTGGTTTTCTCTGAAACATAAACTTTATCGGTTACCCAAAATTAAAAAGTTTCAAGAAATATATTAGCTGATTTAATTAAGAAAATAAGATTTTCACTCACCAACATGAAATGGTGCTTCAACTACTGCCTTCCATGCATCTCTATAGGTTTGAAGAGCTAAAAATGCGGTATGGGATCTGAGCAAAGGAAGAAGTTGAGTCAGTTCCTTAAACTGCAATAGAAAAATTTAGGCATAGAAATGTGAAGCAAAAAAGCTACAACCATATTTCAGTGTTTCTTCCTGAAAAATAATCTCAAATAAAGTTACTACGAAATATATGAAGCTTATCTCAATATCGGAAGCTTATCTCAAATAAAGTTACTACGAAATAATGCAAACTTCTAAAAAAAAAAACTTTCCTACAAAACTTCAAACACTTTTCTACATACAATACATAACCTCTCTGTTTTGGTATTACAATATCATTTTTTGTCTTCTCTGCTATACTATACATACAGCATTATATCACATTCATCAGAGAGAATTGATTCATCAGACCTACTCAAACAGATTGGTAGATTGAGTCAACATCACATGCAAGACTTGGTTTTGAAAGCTTTAATTAAAGTAAATATATCTATATTCTACTTTTGAAAATCATTATGCAGAAAATAACTTTAAATAATTTTTAAAAATTCACCACCCTAGTAATACCTAAAGGCACTGGCAGATTGTTGCAGTAACATTCTGAACCAATTTATTTAGCATAATATTCATAAAATATTAAGTTTATTAACACTTTCATATTCTGCAAAAGTGTTTGTACAATACGAAACTGTATAATGGAAATGAGTAATGAGCTAGCAACAAAAGCTTTTGGTGGTTTGGGAAACATTTCTATAACAACTTTTCATCTTCCAGTCTTGAGATGAGACTTCCAGTCAGAGGAAAAGTTTTCTATGCTGGATACCGAATTACATCAGGAGAATTCTATTAAAGAAACCATTTCCTTTGGAGAGGTAAGTCAGAGACTTGGGCTCCAAGAGGCAGTAGAAAAATTCATGTGAGGAGAGGTAGATGGTACAGAAAAGGAACATGGGAGTATAAGAAAGGGACATTGAAAGTGACAAAACAAACAATAGTAATAATAATTAGAAAAAAGACAAGGAAACTATGGATAATAGACTAAATGGTTATGAATATATATGAGAGAAGAAAATTGAAGAGTGAAAACAGAGATTTAGGCAGAATAATGTGCAAAGACATAAATAATGAGGTGGGAAAATTATTGGACGAAAGAAGAAAGCTGGTAGGCACAGTACAAGGATATGGAAAGTTTATAAAGGAAAGTGAATTTGTGCATTGAACAGGAAGGTGAAAGTACTACCAGGAAGTAAGAAGGGAAAGGTCATCGACCCTATTAAGGACAAGGTAGAAAAATCACTAATTATTAACCAAACCTGTGAAGATACAAAAGAGATGGAAAGAATGCATAATTGATTTTTATGGTGAAAAAGGAAGGCCAGTAAATTTCGACAGGGAAAGAGAATAGGATGTAAATGAGAACAGCGTAAGCACAGGCGTACTTGTTGTTGACATAGAAAGGGCATTAAGGGAATTGAAATCAAATAAGGCTCTGGGGACTTATAAAATCCCTGCTTAATTGCTTAAGGCTTTAGGGAAATGCAGGATAAAGACTTTTTGACTAATTTGTAACATTTATGAAGCAGGAATTTGGCCAGCAGATTTCATCAGATCAGTGGTAATTCCCATTCCAAAAAAGGAAAAGGTCTATACAGGACTAAAGGCCTATGTATGCAAGGACTAGAGAACAATAAATTTTATATCTCACAGCATTAAGGTGGCAAGGATCATCAATGAGGATGGAGAGCAGGGCAAATGATTACTTTAGAGATACAAGTTTTAGTTCAGGTAAGTGAGAGGTATGCGTGATGTAATAGGCAGCAATGAGTCACTAATAGAGAGGAACATAGAACACAATCAGCATGCTTGTTTTTTATAGCTTGTTAAAAGGTATTGATGTAGTTCATTGGGTAAATTGTTGAATGTAATACAGAAGATTGAAGGGATAGGTAACTTTTGACAGGGGTGTCATGCCCAGGGGTATCCACTATTATCCATGCTTTTCAGCATGTGTGTTGAGCAAATAATAGATGAGAGATGGAAAGAACTGGAAATAGGAATTAAAAGTCATTTAGGCATTCATAAAATTAGGTTAGCAGAAGATCCAACTTTGTTATGCCAGGGGGTTACAGTCAGTGCAGAGAGCATCAGAAAATCAGTATGATAGGTTTGGGATAAGTATCCAGGTAAATAAAACAATGGTGCTACAATAGAACAAGATTAATTTAAGCAAATAATGAGGGAAAAACTAGACCAAGTAGAAAAGTTTACTATCTCAGAAGAGTTCTGGACCAAAATGTTCAAAGTAATTTGGACATTAAAAGAAAAATTGTGTCACGCAAAGAAGCTTTCATGAGGAGGGAATTAATGACAGAGACGTTGAGCATGGATGTTAAACTTAATATTGATTGTGGTTTTTTAAGACATGCTTGCTGAAGCAAAATGATAGGCATAGATTGGAGGCTTTAGAGATGTGGGTGCGGAAATGGTGGAATAGGTAAAATGGGTAAAAGGAAAGCAAACTAAATACGTACTAGCCACAAACCTACCTTAAATGGTAGAACACCAATAATAATTTACCATGAACTTATGGCTGCTGCAAATAGAGGGGATCAACGGAAATTTAAGACTGAGAGCAGATTTTTCACTTCATAAGGAAAATACCAATGTCGAGGGTGACAAGGAAATCTCGTAAGAGACTCTTGTCACAATTCATCTTTCACATCAGATAAGATTAAGGGAGAAGAGAATGAATTTGCAGAAAAATGATTGTAAGAATGTCCTCCAGAACAACAGTTCCTTGTTTCTCGATTCACTACTGCCAGATTTTTTTAAAGAAATTGTAAGCATCTTTGAATATGCAATTAACAAAGCAAAGTAGCAATTGGGGATTATGGATTTTTTTATCTCAAAACAGTACCTTACACTAAATAATAAAGTTACCAACAGTTTGACCATTTTTTTGGGCATTCTCCAGATGAAAATATACATGCCCAAGCATTTGTAAAAATAGCAAATACAGAATTGTAATTTTAATTTCACATGTCACCAATTCAAATTTATTTGATCAACTAAATCATTTCATAACTAATTTTTCAATTACAAATTTGGTATTTGGTCCTATTGGGTCCCTTAAATTCCATTTTATACTGGTTTTACTGTTGGCTGAGCTTGATTGCCACACTAATTCAGTGGTGCATTCATGAGGGAGACTTTTTTTATTTTGCTGCACTCCTATGAGAAATAATTGAAAAATAGCTCATTCCCTGATCAAAAAAATTATAAGAAAGTTCCATCTATTAGTCATTGTCAACAACATTTCAATTAAATTTTTTTCTTCCCCATGATGATAAATCCATTTGATAATAATAGAGTTAACATGAGGAATTTTGAATGAGGAGGTAATTAACATAACCAGAAGTTATTGTCAGCGTTTGCTGTATACTTCGTGTAAGCAGCTTATAAGAAAACTGGCATAAAACAGACCATGACAAAACATTTCTCATTTCAACAAATACACCATGTATTTATAAGGGCAATAGGAAATTAAATTCATATAATTTCACAAAAGTGAGAACATTGAATAAAAGATAGAAATAATGAAAAATGCTCCACTCATTATAGCATTATATATTTTAATGATAACTTTAAATACTACTTGATAATAAATTATTCACACACTTACCATTGTCAATTTCACCATTTCATACAGTATATGTGACCAAAGAGAAAGATCAAAAACACTAGATGATAAGCACAGCTTGGCAGCCAAAAAGATAGAAATTTGATGAGAAGGTTTCTTAGATAAAATATTTTCTACTAAAATTCTGGAGCCCATTGATTCACACTCTTGGGGTGAGTTGATAAGACCTAGTCCTTCCAGCTGTAGTAGGTGATATAATTTGGTGAAGTAAACCCTGAAAATAATAAAATAATAAGAAAATATGCTTCCAAACTATGTGAAATTGAACAGAAAGTTTCTCAGTTTGACATTTCAAGATAAATTATTTTAATGAGTAATCCAGAGCATCAAAATATTTCACATAGTTCATGAAAATTTGTACTTCATGATTAAGCTTATATATTATCCCTACAACCTCTTCATCATCATTTGCTATTTTTAAAATACACCAGTTGCCATTTTGCTTCTTGACAATTTTCAAAAATTGAGTGATATTTCAAAATTTGATAGTTTATATAGAGGGATAAGATAAAAAAAATGCTAAAGACAAAAAGAAAATGCAGCAAATTAAGAGAAACAAATTTCAATAGCAGAAATAGGAGATTTCAATGTACAAGGATAATCCAGATAGTAACCTCCGCTTTTGTGTAGCGTGAGAACTAGTGGAGAGAGCCGAATGGTTGCTGTATTGATGCACACAGTAGGTCAGTATGCCTTGAACTGCAGTGGTTGGAAGGTTGTGTTGCTTGTCGTTTGTTTACAATACCAAGTCAAAATGAACAATGCAACAGAAGTTCCCAACAAATTTAAAGTTCGTTCTGTGATACGGTTGTTACTGATAAAAAAAACTTCAAAACTGCTGAGATTAATCTGAAAATTATTGCTTTGTATGGGCCATATGTGATAAGTGACAAGAGTTGTGCATCAGTGCTGTCATTTGTTTAAGAGTGAATCCAAATCTCCATGATGGCCTGTGGTGAACAATGAACTACCCCTGAAAATTGATGGAAAAAGTTGTGAAAATCATTTTGCAATAACTGAAATCCTTTCCCACAGATTACTAGGACTCTGTTGCATGGAAACACGACAGCAAAGTTAGGTTACTACGTATCTTGTATAACAGAGGTTACTTTCTGGACAGACAGTTTGGCGGGAATTTCAATTGTGTTGTTCATTTTGACTTGCTATTGTAAACAAACAACAAGCGGCGCAACATTCCAACCACTGCAGTTCAAGGCATACTGACCTACTGTGTGCGTCAATACAGCAACCATTCTGCTCTCTCCACTAGTTCTCACGCTACACGAAAACTGAGGTTACTATCTGGATTACCCTTGTATATGTGAGTTTTTCCCTTAACAGCAAATCTTCTGGCCTATTTAGGTGAAACTGGCCACATATATTTAAGTAAATTGTGAATAAGAGTACCATCTCTTTTAAAATTGAATGAATCATAAATAGCAAATTAACTAACATTTATAATTTTAAAAATAAAATGAGACTCAATATATACTGGAAATAAATTATTTTTCTCCAAATGATGACTGCACCACATAAATTACTGTTAATGCTATTCTGTTCCACTTATAAGACATCTAAATCATGACTAAGATATTTAGTAAAAGCAGCATACCCAGGAGAAAAACTTTCATTCAAACCCAACATGGCTGCTAATGCATGGCTTCCTTGCACTTCACGGATGCACAACGCAATTTTTAATCCTACTGAAGAAATTAATGATGATAATAAAATAGAAGATACGTGAGCAAGCACTACTTCTTCCGGCATGGATTTACAGATGAGGAGTAACCTAAGGAATATAAGCATGGAAAGTAAGTTCACATCATTGGTTTACTAAAAACTACTACATAAAATTCAGTAGAAAACTCATGAGAGAATCAGTACATAAACAAGCATATTAACAGGTATCCAACAATTGAATTTTCCAGAGTATTTAGCTAAGCAAATTAGTAGTACAATCATTCTCTGAGAAAATCTGTAGCCTAGCTAAAAGATTATAATTGATGTCTTTCTTAATAAACAAACCATTATGTACATTAAACTGCACTAATGCAATAAATAGTAGAACATCAAGTCCATTTGATGTCTGAATGGGATAATCTGCAAGGTAACTAAAAATGCTTGAACCAAAAGAGGTTAGATATTTAAAAAATATTTCCAAAGAGCCCAACAGGATATTTCTATTTTACCGAGTCTAACCAGCGACACCACACTACTAGACAGGTCTAACTGAAAGTAACAATTATACAAAAGTCAGCTTTTTTCTAAAGTCAGAACTTCAATATCAAGACTTAAATAAATCAAAGGCATGATTTCATTACATAGAAAGGAATCTTAATGCAAGATTTCTCCACCTGGTTACATCTAAACATGCTTCATTACTACATTAAAATCATATTTCCACTTTCCATCCTTAAAAAATATACCAGCAATTTGGGCTAAATATAAAGCAAAGGAAGCATAAATATGTAAAAAAAACCATAAACACAGTAATCAACCCGAAGGTCAGTTTAGTAGGTGATGGTAGAGCTCACCCACGTACCAAGCCCGACTGCGTGTGAATATTCAAACATCAGGGTAGGGGGGCCAGTTCCTTTCCCTGTGCCGGTTATGGTTTCCCAGGAAGATCTGGTACCCGAAAAATCAACTAGCTTGAGTGGCGCTGCAGGTGCCCAAAGTGCCTTACCCGGGAATCGAACCCGGGACCCTCCGGTCAGTAGTCCAATGCTCTACCCACTAGACCACCGCGACCTGCCATAAATATGTACATTAGTAAAAAAGAAACATTTGATCTCATGCCTGGCAGGTAATTTTTGGAATAGTTCTATCTTCCCTGAGGTCTCATACCCTTGCAAGAGTCAATGGTCAAATGTTATGTGCATGGAAATTTGAAGAACTTGATAATTGAGAGAAATGTGGTGAAACACTGCAACATTCCATTGAAATCAGGAAATTGTCAAGTTTATAATTAAGAACATCTTCATGGGAGTTGCAACTTTAGGTAATACAATTCAGAAATTTAATGCTGACAACACAGATCACCCATGGTAAAATATCTACTATCATGACCAAGAAAGGTATACCTTTTTTTAATTTTTAAATTTACTTATGTTTTTGGTATTCCATGAAGTTTACCTTCTTATCTCTTCATTAAATGTAGCAGTATTGAGACTTCCTTCTTTGGCAAACATTTCTCCAACACAGGTCATATCTAATGAATATGCTCCTTCCTCTTTGGAGGAAATCCATTTTGAAATCAAATTTAACTTGAGCTTCTCAAGGTCAATTGAAAATAATTCAGCAATTTGCTCAGCAACAGAATTCAGACCTATTAAAACAGAAATATTTTGAATATATACAAATAATAGTAAATGAACCAGGAATATATATTCATATTTGTAATAACTCCAAATTTATGATCCCATAAACTCATTTTCCAAAGTTATAACAAAGTTCAACGCTCCTTTTCAGAATACTATAATTTAATATGGTTATTATTAACCATGAATCATCCCAATATAAAGTAGAATAATTGAGGAAAAACATTCAATACCAGAAACACAGCAATTAACCTGAAGTTCAGTTTGATAGATGATGATAGAGTTCACCCAATACAGCTCATATTTAATGAAGATGTTCTTCCTTTTGGAGGAAATCCATTTTGAAATTAAATTTACCTAGAGTGTCTCAAGGTCAATGGAAAACAATTCAGGAATTTACTCAGCAAAGTAATTAAGCCCAATGCCATGTAAGATTCACACATCAGGGTTGGGGGGCCAGATCCTTTCTCTGTGCTACTTATGGTTTCACAGGTAGTTCAGGTACCAAAAAAACAAAGCTTGGGTTAAGCTGAGGGTGCCCAGAGAGGCATGCCCTTGAATTGAACCTTAGCCTTCCGGCCAGTAATTCAATGCTCTACCCCTGAACTACCACATCCCCAGTTATATAAATAATAATAATATGTTTATTTGTCCAGCAGACAGTGCACAGTATTGAGAATACATATGGCATGTGTACAGGACAACACTAGGAAAAGAATTAGTTCAAAACAGAGATACAAATACAGTTGACATTAAAGTAATATACACTTATGTTGTACATAGATATTTATTTACAATATAATAGCACTCATCTACCTGATATTCAAAAGGCATTTTCTTGAACAAAGAAAATTTGTCTAATTTTTTAAATGGTTATGTAGATTGTTTAACTATTTTGTGCACATTGATGCTGGTTCTTTAGCTACCATAGATGATATAATGTAAATAAATTAGTCACATTTTACTGTGCCCAAGAGATGCACTGCATGCAACTTAGGAAAAGCTTCATGCTCGAAAATTTTCCTTCTATTCAGAAAATAAGGAATTTATTATAATTGACTTGAGATTAATATGATCATAACCTCTGTGTAAAAGATGTTAAACATCTATAAAGGAGCAAATGGATAAAAGTCAATTTTAATCACCTGGGACAGAGTTTGAATAAACATGATATTTTTCATAAATTTTACTGAACTGCTCTTTTTAACTTCCACTTCATACTCTGCTGGTTGCATCAAACATTAAGGCTCTACCAAAGAGACAAAAAATCCTTAATATTAAATAGTAAAAATTTTAAATAAATGGCATACCTCCTTTTTGAACCACAATTGAGGAATCAAAATGAGTAACATCATAGTAGAGACGTGATATTAATTTTATTGGATCATCAATCATTTCCACATATTTCGGTACACCAAATCCATTTTTGTACAAAATGTTTTTAACAGAGAGGATTAAATACCTGCTCTTCACCTAAAGATAGAGAAAATAATCAAAACAATGAATCTTTGTAAAGTAATCTTTTGTGCACAATTAAATTAAAAATATTATGCATAGTTAAATAGGCTCCATATATTTACATCAAACTATAATTTAATATAAAACTAATGTCACCTTTTCCAAAACATCCTGGGCTTCATCAGCATGGTCTGCAGATTTCTTCCATAATTGTGCTAATGACAGGCAGATCTCCATTGCAATCAGCTGATCAACACCTGAAAAATTACATACTATGACTTAAACAGACATTGTGTAAAGGAAATAAATTTCGATGGGTAAGTGACTTTTTAATGGTATATGAGGGTGTAGTCACAACAGATTCTTAATGACTGAGTTCTAGGACACTTCCAGGTTTTCCAGTAACTTTTCTAGGATGTTTTTTCTGCAATTTATAATACAGATATCTTCATGAGGACACAATATAAATGTTTCTTTTCATAGAATATAGTCTAGATTCTACTAAGAATCAATTTCTTAAAAAAAGAATAGAATACAAATTATACATATAAAGTATAAATTGAGAAACTTTCTCAGTAGGATTGGAAACACTTGTATGATGAAAAAAACTCACACAGAGCCAGTGGCTTTCACCATTGAAAGCTGAGCATTATTGAAGCACATTCAAGGAAGGACACAGAATTAGATGGAATTACACCTTGCAAGAAAACAACAATCATAGTTAATTCACTGGGGAATAACAGAAAAATACATGATCCGCATAACAATACAAAAATTCAAGCACATTTTTAAAATTTTAAGACATTTCTGGGATTCCTGGACAAAATTCTGATGATTTCCAATTTTCCAAGCTTTTCCAATTTTTACCAGCTTTTACTACCCTGCATATGTAACTAAAATTAGCTGAATATTGATGCATATTGCACATGATCCTTGAGCCAGAATACAACATAATCTTTTAAAATAAGTAAACATATTTCCTGCATCTTTAGACTGATGAAAAATTATATTAAGCTTAAAGATGATTCACAAAATTATTGGTCCTCAGCAACTTCCAACTCAAATTCATAAGTGTTTATCCACCTTTTGAGAATAGGAGAAAACCTCCTCCCACATCAATGTTGGATGGTGTACACTTGTGGATCCCCTTCATGATTTGTAGGAAAGAAAAACATCCTGCTATTTCCCATAAATAAAAATTCATCATGACTGATTTTGATACAGCATGTCAACATTTTTACCAAGTTTTCGCATGGTTACGGTTTTATGGTTTTCCATAAAACCATATGGTTTTTGCATTGGATGCGGGGGGGGGGGGGGGGATAGGTCAACATGAACCAAAAAGTGAATGATGACAATAGAAAATGATGCGGAATACTACACCTTGTTCAAAAATCTTCAAAAACCATCAAACTTCTGCCGAAAAATTAAGTTCAAGAAGCTTTTTACAATGGCATAAACTGAAGTAATTTACAAGAAGATTCAAAGGGAAAAATCAGAGAAGAAAAATATGGCAAAGTATGCAAGTTACAATGTGTTGACTGAATTTGAAGCTATATTGGAAAAGCGAGTTATAATTTTCAAACAAGAGCCAAGGACCACAAGCCATAATTTGCGAACAGCTTTTCTACCTCCACCTTTGAAAAGAACCTCATAGATCATAACCACATTAGCCATTTCAAACCCATTATCCTTCACAGGGAAAATAATGGCCCAAGACTTTACACACTTAGGTAGCTAGATATTCTTATAAGTCAAACCTCGCCACATAAAAACATAGTTAGAAGCATTTTTCCTCTTTTCAGTCACCCCTGTTTTATATTAAATCCAACCCAAATACACTACACTGACCTTCATTTACCCCATGTCGTAACAACACTTAACTTGCCCTCACTTCCCATAAAACCTCCTCCCTCCTCTCCAATGATCCTCACCCTACCCTCTCCCTCCCTCCCACTTTCAGTACTAAATACATGAGGCATTTTTTTTATATTGGCACTCATAAAGCCCATTGTTCACAATGTGATTTGCTCATTGAACAAGGTTCCACATCATATCGTATTTTAAACAAGGAGAAACATGAAAAAAATAAAGAGGAGAGTAAAAAAACAAAGCAAACCTGGAGGTAACTTAGTTGATATGTAGTTCATTGCTGCAGTGGCATACTTAAGATCGGGAATCAGCATTACACATTTCTGGACATTTTTAATAAAAACCTCTTTTGTTGGACAAATTTGCCACTCTTTAACGTATTTGACATCACTCAAATAAACTTTGATCTAAAAAAATGGGAAAACATAGCATCAAGAGTCATTCATAGGTTACATCCAAGATCAAAAGTAAAAGAAATCAAAACAATATTAAGTTTAATGAAAAGGAAAATTATTCCAAAATGATTTCCCGAGAATTCTCACACAAAACATTATATAGAAAAAGTACAAATGCTGCCGATTTTTGTGAGCAATGTCCTCAATATTATGAGTTTTATTTTAAGAAAATGGTTACAACATAATGCACCAAAACTACATTTACCACCACACCAACTAATGCCAAGATGCATAAAATATTTATACGTAATTGTGATATACACTTGTATTTCATTAGATAAGTACCCTTAGTGTTTTATCACAAAAACTTTAATAAACCACTACTGGTTTGCATAGGTGAAATCATCAGGTATAAAATCTCATATAAAGCCAGGCAATACATACAAGGTTTGTATAAAAAGTATTGGGGACAATTTTTTCCTGGCGTGACTGTATGCTGCAGTGTGCAGGTTCGGTGGCGGGGGGGTCTGACCTTCAACACTTTGAGTACGATGTCAATCAGATGGGACATTAGACTGTGGATCCCTTGGTGCCTTTCAACAAGAGTAGGCTAATGCTGATGCTGGGTTTCTCTCCACCCTTCCTTTCCCATCCATCCCTAATGCCACAAATGACCTCAGCTGTCGGTCGCCTCCCATAATAACTACTACCATGTGCCAATCACCTGCAAGTGTTCGTTCAGGTTACATCGTGCTTTTAGTGGGCTCATGTCGAGTGACTTGGTTCAAGCACAAAATGCAGCCAATGATTGAGGAGCGGTAAGCCATCAAATTTTGTGTTAAACTGGGGAAATTGGCTATGGAGATGTTGGGCAAGATTCGCCAAGTGTTCCAGGAAAAAAGCATGTTACAAACGGAAGTTTTTAAGTGGCACAAGCTCTTCAAAGATGGCCAAGAGAGTGTGGAGGATGAGCCCAGTGCAGGACAGCAGTCGACGTCAAGAACCAATGACAATATTGAATGTGTGCATACCGACGGTTAGGTGTATGCATGATCGCAGATCATATTGGCATTGATATGATGACAGTGCACACCATTATCACTGAAAATTTGGCAATGTGAAAGATGCTAAACTCATTCCAGAAGTCTTGATGGACGACCATAAGCAGAATAGACTGTACTTACGAAAACCTTCTGAAATGAGATACTAAGATTCCCTGATCCCCTTACAGTCCCGACATGGCACTAGCAGAATGTTTCCTATTCCCAAAAGTGAAATCTTCCCCCAAAGGACACCACTGTGAGACTAAGTGCCATCAAAGAAGCGTGCATGCTTAATGATCTTCCGGAATCCACCTACTAGTGCACCTTCGAGTCATGCAAAAGCCAGTCAAAAGTGTGTCGACACATAAGGGATGCACTTTGAAAAAATTTGAGACATTGTAGTAATATCTGAAATAAATCTATACTTCCAATGTTCCAAAATATTTTTCTTTTGTGAATACAGTGCCTGTTTTATCAGATGTGCCCACTATACGTGGGTGGTCTGAAAAGTTTTCGACTCAGAAAATTTCAGAAAAAATGTCTTGCATCTTTGTTAGGTCGTAAACTTTCCACCCTTGTATAGAATTTTACACTAGCGAAATTTTTCTTCCGCATTACCTTGGGATGGTATATTAGATTTCTTGCTCTGATGGAGCATTTCTCATTATCCATTCTTAAAATTAATTCCTAACTATCCCTTTTCCAATGGAATCACTTTAATTATGTTATGTTCTCTGGAAAAAAATAACCAGACAACTTTTCTTCCAGAGAACCTAAGATAATAAAATGATTGCAGTGAAAAATGGATACAGTCAGGACTTAATTGTAAGAATGCTTAATAAAAAATGCTCCATCCGCAATCAATTCACCCATCCACACTTCATAGCCACAAATTAAGGATTGCACATTGCAACAGAAGCAATCTGCAAACATTTTTAATAGAACTAAGGACAAAATGTAAAGCATGGAAAAAAGTGGCATCTACAAATTTAAATGTAGAGGAGTGTATCACCAGACATTTAGCTAACGAAAACAGAGAAGAGGTGAGTATCTTTGTAAGATACTCACCTCTTTAGGAATTTTCATTGTACATCAACAAAGTACATTTGTTAACTCTTTGTATCACCCCCCTTTCATAATCCTTCCCTTCAAAAACATTCTCTTCCCTCCATCTCCACCTCATTGAACCAATCTACTCACCTACCCCCCCAACCACTTCCAAAGGGATAGTTCCCCCTTCTCACCATTCCACCTCAAATTCCCTTCCATAGCTCACCTTCCCTCATAGTAAGAATATATATATTTCCTGGCCATGCATGAGATTTTATACCTGACGTTGTCGTCTAAACATCAAAACTGGTGGTGGTTTAATAAAGTTTTGTGAAAAAACATTAAGTTTATTTGTTCATGGATCATGAATTTTTCAGAAATTAAGAATCTGAAACCATCGCATTTCACTTTCTTGTATTTAATGATAATAGGAATTATAAAGCAATTATGGCTGTCTCAATTATGTCCTATATCCAAACATGAACACAATTTAAATTCTGAAAAAAAAATCCAAATCATCCTTTTTATTATACTCTTTTTACATCAATATTAACTGTAGTGACCGTAACTGTTAATGAGTGTAAGATGGGGTTACGCTATTAGAAATTATTAAGTGAATTAAATGCTCAATGATTTAGAAATGCAAGTATCTTAACCTTCACATACTTTTAAAAATTTTTAATTTCTATGATCATTTAAGAGAAAGAGTATTACTTCACATTTACAAAATAGAAGTAACCCAAGTTTTGTCTTCAATTTTTGAAGTTTATTGTGAGTTGGGCAAAGTTAAGCATTACAAACACAAGGCCATGAAAAAGCATCATATGCAAGATACCAAGTTTAACCACATGATTTATCAGAAAAATTTACACCATTACAAATTATAGATGTATGATATTAAATGAATGTTAATATTCCCAGACATACATGGTACTTACCCCATGTTTGATAGCAATGCTGCAAATATTTTTGGCATCAAGATGATCAATTTGGGGAGCCTTCAACCATGTAATATAATTTTGAAAATTAACTTCGGAATCTGCAATAAGAAAGCAATAATTTAACAGAAATAACATTTATGATAATCAATGCTTATCTAATCAGAGAATAGCACCCAGGCGAATTAACCAAGACTTGCTTAAAACTGCACTGAATGGTAAAATCTCATTATTTTTAAATTCCAGTGACCAAAAAAAAAGAACCAACATTCTGATGAAACATTTGATACTGAAAATATTTCTGTACTTGGAGAGTCAAATCCCTGTTCTCACTTGGTCTGTCCATTCAAATGCTATCCTAATTCACATAATTAATTTGTAATTTAATAACTTTTCCTATGTTAGGGAAGAATACCCTTCCTGCAGCAAGTATTTAGTTTAAAACAAATGAAAATGAATGTTTACCCATAGGCGTGACTTGTAAAATTCTGTTGTGTTCAGTCCACATGCCCAGGCCAATTAAACCCTCTTGCTAGACAGCTGTTAAACTTTCAGCTATATCTATCACCTGGTTTCATTTCCCTAGTCTACTGAATTAAAACACTTTTGTTTAATTGAAAAATTGAAAAAAGTTCCATTTAGTGCTAAAACATTTCTATTAATAAACCTTATCACCATCTGCTCCAGTGTTTGAGACTGTTTACAATTGGGTAAATGACTTTAAATGTGGCAGTACATCCACAAATGATGAACGTAGTTAATTTCTTGCTGCTGAAGTATCATTTAACTGTTAATGAATTCTTGATATACAGCAAGAAAGAGAAACCATCTAGTCTTATTATCCATTTTATTTTCTGTTTTTTATATTAGTGTTCTGTATTTACTTCTTTTCCTCAAGAATTCTATACCTATACACAGTTCATGCAAGACTCAGGATAATAAAAAATATACTGAAATACTCTCTGACAACAATTTATATGGCTCAAATAGTAAGTACATAAAGTACTGCTTCAGCTAGAAGTAGAAATACATTACCCTATTCATCCAGTTTCGCCATGGGTTGCAATCACAACCAACTAATGGCTGTTATTGAACACTCATGGACTTATTTTGAATTTCTTCTGCATGGACACTAAGCTGTTACTGGCATTCACTCATTGTGCTGTGTTGTATGGTCTCCACAATTTGTCAAATTGAAACCAGAATTCAGGAATGATTTAAAATAAACTTATGGAAAAACATTCATTAGAGGGCACATCCTAAAAGATCATTGCCTTAAAACCTTGCTGATTATCTGTATCAGTGCAGTAACTAATTAGCAATCACTAATTCTGAAAATTTTTCTCCTTTTTGGAATATTCTACTGAACTTAGGATTCACTGCAGTACAATGAAAATGCATTAAACACAGAATCTGCCAAAAATTTGGCACACATCATAGCGTTTATGAAGTAGGCTATATACACCATAGTCTGTCAAGTGTTGCAGGAGCAAACAACATATTAAAACTCATATGAAGCTCAAAACAAAAATGTTGGGAACTTGCCTGAGAAATATAAAATAGGGCATACTTCACACTTACCGGGTTCACTTCATGGAATTGTTTGATATCCATATTAAATGCACAGAAAATTGGGTTTTAAGGATAATTTATTACGTGAATGCCAATTCCTAATATAATTCAACAAAATGCACTAGATGCATATAATAATGTTCCCGGTAATATAGAAAAAGGAATCACAGGTATAACTAGCCGTTTAACCAACCTTTCTAGTGTAAAAGCTAACAAAGCTTAACTTTTTTACTCTAACCTCATATCTTATTTTGTATTTACTTTTAATTTGCTCACAGATGCAATGCACTAGATGCATATAATAATGTTCCCGGTAATATAGAAAAAGGAATCACAGGTATAACTAGCCGTTTAACCAACCTTTCTAGTGTAAAAGCTAACAAAGCTTAACTTTTTTACTCTAACCTCATATCTTATTTTGTATTTACTTTTAATTTGCTCACAGATGTAACCGTTTTTATAGGATCTAATGACATCTCGGCCAAAGGTGTACAGCTAACTCTAGAAATCCTTAATCTTACAGAATACCAACTAGACCCTGGTCCATGAAAATAAGTAATACCACCTCTCTTATGACCCTGCTTTTTGAACATGACATTACCATTTACAAATAATCAGAGTCGATTATCAATAAAATGATGTAACTTAATACTGCAATTTCAACCTTACAAGTCTCCCACCACCCCGATACATTTCTAGTAAATACTTTGGTACAACAAGCGCATCAATGATGATAATAACACTCCCATTATACTACTTCCTTTTTTGCTAAAATGGAAGGCCCACTGCTTCTAGATGCCAGGGGAGAGAATAATTCTCACAGCCAAACATTTAACAACTTTATCAATAAAAGACTAGTAAAATAATGTAGACTAACTACAGAGATACAAAATACACATTCATTCCTAAACAAAAATGATTGGGGCACATAATAAAATGGTGTGGGTATGGAGTGCCCCCACAACCGAGTAATATTAGTATGGCATACTGAGTGTCCCACACAACAAACCCCTCTGTTACACCTCATTAAAGACCATGAGAGTACTAAAGTCAAGATCAGTGTGGACTTTCCCCTTGGAAACATAACGAACACTTACATCCTATCACTGAAGGCTTATGTCCCCATGCTTAATATAAAGAGGCCTGAGCAAGAGATCTTGTCCAAGAAACTCACTGATAACTCTATGTATGGATGTTCCTATTGATAATGGGAAATGCATGGGCTATCAAAGCAGTTGAGTTCGCCTTCCTACTTCAGACATGCCAACTTTCAAAAATGAAAAATCGAGAGGACATGCCAACTTTCAAAAATGAAAAATCGGGAGATTTTTAGAAGTGTATCACGAAGTAATCACTTTTAATTACCACAATATTTGCATGGCACCTTAATCCCTTTATGACACTTTGCCAATTTTTAATGAATGTCACACTTTATTAACATGTTAAGCTAAGTACACAATTTGAACAGTTCATCAAGAACGTAAGAAGGAAAAATCGGGAGTCTCCCGCTTAAATTGGGAGAGTTGGCATGTCTGCTACTTTCTACAGGTCTGAAGTCTGAGACAGATGGTTTCATCCTCGCCTTCCAAGATGGTATCAAAAACATACTTGTTTCCCATCAAAGCGTGATGGGCACGAGGTGTTGAGACCAGCAAGTCATCTTGTGTCAGCCTATGGCAACTATACCTAGTGAGCATACTTGAGCGCACAATATCACAACATGGCTCAGCACGTTAACAACATTCATCTGTAAAACCATTACAGCATCAACAGAGATATTGAGCATGCAGTGGAGAATGAAAAGCAGGCTACCAGAGGAGAATTATTCCATGCATAAAAAAGCATTACCAGGGTAATCAACCCGAAGGTCAGTTTGGTAGGTGATGGTAGGGTTCACCCACTATGGTAAGAGTTCACCTAAGCCTAAGAGCACGTGAAATTCACACATCAGGGTAGGGGGGCAGTTCCTTTCCATGTGCCTGTTATGATTTCCCAGGAAGGTTTGGTATCCGAAAAAATCACATAGCTCAGGTAAAACAGAGATGCCCAGACAGGCATGCCCAGGAATTGAACCCAGGCCCTCTGGCCAGTAGTCCAATGCTCTACCCCTGGACTACCGCATCCCCTTCCTTTCATTCCATGAGGCAATCATTGATGGCCAGGCAAAATTTCATTCTCCTAAACCATCTTGTGTAGTCAACGTTTATGATTGAGTTTTTAGCTCAGGCTAAAATGAACATGGATGAAAAGGAAATGGAAAAACAGGTGAAATAGAAAAATCTGCATTGCTAACCAAGGTCAATGCACCTGGAATACTGCCACATTAACAATGTTCATAGTAGGGATGCTTGGAGGAATGAGAGGCAAAAGGGGATTCATTCAGAGCAGGCACGAGGAAGAAGACACATCTACTGAGGTCACTTGATCTTCTTTGTGGCAAGACCTAAGAGTTCACCCATTCGGAAGTGGCAGGCATACAGCAACCTCCACAAAAAATTCCATTCAGAGTCCCCAGCCATTATTTTTATTACCACTAAAATTAATTTTTTTTTTCAATGCAATAATAAAATGTCAAACATACCAACTATTCTGCTAGCCACAGTTAAGTGTGCTATTTGTGATGGTAGAACCTCTTCTACATCCTTAAAGTTATTTGTCAACAAAGGGAGCCTCCATCTTGCAATTTCTGGTAGATTTTCCACCTCATCATAGATACTGAACTCAACTGAAGACGGTTGACTATAAAAAAGGAAAAAATAAGAACTGGTAAAATAAATATATGATTAAAAGTATTCTGAGCAAATTTTAAATTCCTTACTTGCCTACTCTGGAATCTTAAGTACTCAATATCACTTGTGAAAAATGTACCAATTCATTTATAAGATAATGGTAACTAAAATGTTTTAAATGGCTCTTTTAAGCTTGACAATTGATACCTTTCTGTCATATAAGACTTGTCAAATAAACTGAACTCCAACATTATTTATGTGACTTTCCAATGGCATTAGCTGTAAGAGGTAATTAAATGCATATCTCATTATTTAAAGGTTCTCCCATTTAGCATAAAGCACACTATTTTTTGTGGCATATGCATATTTTTCAAATTTACTTTATGCAAACTTCTTATTTTCCCATTTCTAAATGAAATTTAGATGTGCGATAAAGAAAGCATGCATTTAACATACAATTATCACCTATTAAAGACCTCCAATTTAATGATAAACATTACTTCTTTTTTTGGTCACTATTCAAGTCTACCTGTTAACAAGTGATCATAGGGGAGAAAAATAGATGATGCATATAATCAATGAAGAGTAAATAATGGTGAGTACCCCAGGGAAGAAACAATTGACAGTGATGAAGAATTAGGAGGTAGTGATGGGTGAAGGAAGAGATGATAATGAGGAAGGGGACTAAGGTTTAGCAACAAGAATTGATTGTGAGGAGACAGCAATAAGATTTCCGTGGGAGACATGGTTTAATCAAAACAAACACTTGGTCTAAACACCACAATAGGTGTAAAATGCCTAGGGGTTCAGAGATATATCAGTAATATTATATTATGATGAGGGACAGATTTAGTAATCATTTCAGAGCACAGATTAAAGGGAGTAGATGTTGATTTAGATCATAGATTAGTGCTAATGAAGTGTAACATCAGAGTCGAGAGGATAATCAGGACAGGAAGACGAGAAATGGGAATGTAGGATTTGTAATTAACCAAGACAAAAAAGGAGTATCAAGAGGCAGTGGAAAAATGTAGTTGTAGTGGTAGAAGTTATTAGGGGAGGTGACAGACAGGCAGAGGTCATTTGTGCCAGTATGAATTGGTGGGTAATTCAATAGGAACAAAATATTCAGGGGATGGAAGAAGGGTGGAGAGAAACCCAGCATCGGCATTGGCCTACTCTTAATTAAAGTCACCAAAGAGTCTACAATTAAACTTCTCATCTGACGAATGGCATAGTCAATTAGGGTGCTCTCCAAATAGCACCCCAAGTAGGGATCATACTTGTACCACTGAAAAATCCACCCAAACTGGGATTCAAATCCTGACGTGGAAAGTGGAAAGGGTATGAGTGAGTACAGGAATGGGTAAGTTCAAGAAAGATGGCAAAATATCAAAAAGGGATGTTGAAAGCCACAAATGAAATGATAGAGTGAATAGTAAAAAAAACAATTAAATTATCTCTCTTCTAAATCTATCTTCCTAGTCATCAAGTCTATTATCCACAAAAGTAATGAATGCAAACACAAAATCAGACAGAGGGAAGTAAAAAGGGATAAATGATAATCTGAGACAAGAAACTATTAGTTGTTAGAGAAGCATGGGGATGCAACTTGAGGACATCAAGATTTCACAGAGGAAGGGTGAAAATGGTGAACTATACAGGAAGGGGAAAGCACTATCAGGAAATAAAAAGGAATATCCGTCACAATTGCAATGATAACAGGGAAATTACCAATTGACCCATGAAAAATTAAAGGGAGAGATAAGGAATACAGAGACAATCCATAATTCATCCAAAATTTGTTAGTTTTGTCCCCTCAATAAATTATAGTGACAACAATAAATGGAAGAAGAATAGACAAAATGTAAGTTGAATGATGGTAAATTAAACGAAATAACAACACATAGAGTAGCAGTAATGAATAGAGATGGTTTCATATTAGGTCTTATCAGAGAATTGGGAATGAAATATTTTGTAACTTGTGTACAGCATAAAAACACACAAGAACGTACAATGGCACACAACACTTTAACCTACTTATTTAAAGTAAAGTTTAACAGCAACTAGTACCTCACTCGCTTGTAGTTCTCCAGGAATCTTAACATATTCTTCTGCTTCAAGCAAAATGATGGCATGAAGTTGTTATTCAACAATATTTTCAATATTGTATCATAGATTTCATAATGATAGTAATTCACCTGAAAATCACAACAGCCTCTTTATAACATTAAGATACTCCACCATTTCTTAAAAATTACTAGTCCTACAGGCAAATGGAGCATTTATGAATTTATTTAGACAATACTTACTTTTTCCCAAAGTGAATACAGATATTTACTCAAGTTTTCAGGACTGATCAAAGGACAGATGAAGCATACTACTTTATTGATTTCATCCACAGTGTTTAGAATAACAATCTCTGCAAAATAGAATTTTAAAGTTATTGACCCTCCATTCAATTTAAGACCACTGATATACATGGTAAACATAGGTTTCATAATAACACAAAAAATTTAGACTAGAGCATATTTTACATGTTGTATATAATTTAACACTATAAAATTCACCACTGAATTCATTTAAAAACACTTTCAAGGCTACACCCATCAAATCACAGGCTTACCTTATTTAATATTAATTTTTTATATAGTTGAAAATCAATCCCAAATTTAATTAAATATAGCACTACAGGAAGGAGTTTTATCCATAAACCAAGAGGAAAAAGAAACTCCTCTATGGATATTTTGGGAAACATGGTTGACAATCAACAGGGAGAGGGTTGGGCAGTGAGTAGGCAGAAGGGGGAATTGGGGGAGGTGGGTTGGAGAATGTGAGTGGAGGGTTTTGGCTGCTATTTATGCCAGAAGCACTGCCACAGCAATATGCTACTTCAACCCCTTCACCTCCTGATGTTGTGTCCTCTATGACTGGATTACTCTGGAACATGCACTGGGGTTTAAGATAAATTGCAGTTATTCTGACTTTGGCAATTTCCTACTCATTTTCCTCCATAACATCCAATTAAACTCTTACACTGGAGGTGTCAAGGTTAATCCAAAGATATATCAAAGATTCCTTACCCACAAGTCATCCTAACATTGATCTGGTGACAGGAATCAATTTCAAATTGACCTTTTCACCTACTAAAAATAGATGCTTGGGAAGCAAATGCAATCCTACTTGTGGAAAATATGGTACATTGATTAGATCAGGTCTAACCAGAGATTAAAGCAGCTAGTTTGCAGCAAACTAGTACTTCATTAACTGGAACAGGAGCTAGAATCAATATACCCCCTTCCCTTAGGGTATTCTCCTGGGCTTGGGAGGCTACAGAGAATAGGTTAGAAGAATTATTCATGTTTATCCCAAGTGTCTTTCATGTAGGTAGAGATGAATTAGAGACTTTTACTTGATTAAGTTCCTCTTTTTTGGCAGTGATTCCACTCTTATTTTCAACTTCTCTCAGACCACAAGAACAACATGTAGGGTGTGTAGAACAACATGTTTTACAAGCCCCAGAATCGGGCCTATCTTGAGCTATCTTTAAAACTCATCATTTCTCACCAAGTTTAAATATTAAGGGTTATATAATGGGTCATCAAGCATGACTCAAACAAAGTGAAGGCAAAAAGTATTTGAGACTGGTGATGTGCAGTGGTAAAATAATTCCAGCTACAGCTACTTTGGTTATATTATTTATTTTAGCATTTCGTGGGGGCATCAACATATTCTCTATTCTATGGCTTAATACACTTGATAGATGGTTAATTAAAGGTTGGTATTCAACCAGTTATGAAAATTATTAATTAAAATTGGCAATATTCCACAAAATTATATTTTTATTTATACGACCGGTTTCGATGTAACTACATCACCTTCTGGTAACAGTCATAACTCATTGTCTAGTATATATGCTGAAAAGCAAGTAAGGGGAGGGTAGTGGAAAATGGGGGGAAGAGGGAGGGGAGGTGGAAAGCCACATGGGTGAAATATGAGTGGGGGAGGACAAAAGGTGTGGGGGAGGAGAAAGGGGTGGGGAAGACAAAACAGTGCGGAGAAAACTTCATGGCTGGATGGAGGGGGTGTCTCGTTGAGGGTGATCCCTCGGTGCGGCGCCATGCACGTGGCTTTCCACTTCCCCTCCCTCTTCCCCCCATTATCCACTACCCTCCCCTTACTTGCTTTTCAGTATATACACTAGACAATGAGTTATGACTGTTACCAGAAGATGATGTAGTTACATTGAAACCGGTCGTATTAATAAACAATTTTTATTTTGTGGAAAATTGCCAATTTTAATTTATCATGATATTCCACCATATCATGCCTTAAACATCTCTTTTTATACAGTTAAGAAAGGTTTTGGATGGAAATAGGCTATATAACGGCACAATGATATTTCCCTTGCCTATCCTAACTACATCAAGCCCCTCTTCAGTTCTCCATACTTCTTTCCTCATTTCACTCCATCCGATAAGCCTATCCTATTCATTCCCCTTCCTTGTTTGCCTAACATTCTCTCCTCTATCACAGTCTTCACCATCCCATCGCTAATCTTGATGCTCTCCAGCCATCTTTCCTGGCCCCTTTGGACTTCTTCCAACAATCCCCTCTCCTCCCCTTAACATGCCTACCATTTCCTTGCTTCTTTTCCTTTCTGTCCACTTCACCTTTTCCATCCTAATCCAGACAGGAAAATCTAAAAAGCCTCCAATCTATGCTTATCATGTTTATGCGCCATACAAAACCATACTCCACATAAAAATTTTGGTTAGACTTTTCTTAACATCCTTATTCAACGTTCCTTTCATCAATTCTGTCCTCCTGGAAAAAGCTTCTTTGCCTAATGCGATTCTCCTTCTTCAACCCCTAATACTTAAAGACTATTTTGATCCACAACACTTCCGAGATAAGTAAAGTGTTCCACCTGTTCTAGTTCATGATCACCTATTTTTATATAAAACATAACCTTTTTCTTTCTGGAAAACCACATAACCTTTGTTTTGTTTACATTTATTCTCATCCCATTCCTACTGCAATGACTTTCCAATACACCCAGTAATACTTGCAATCACTTGAGTGACTGGCAAACTAAAGCTTGATTGCCCGCAAACCTGATTGAATTCTTATGAATTATTCACCGACTTTCATTCCTATCTCTAGTTCTTCCCATGCCTCTTCAGCCACTCCCTTCACATATTTAAGAAATTGCACTTGTGCTAAAATTATAACCACAATATGAAATTTTGGCTCCACTTACCCTCGTGACCATTCAGAAGTACTTTAACACTGTATTTTGGAGTCCATGAGAGTAACAAATGCTCCATATATTTAAGTAAAATTTTTTCAGTATCCAAGCGACACAAGAAGCAAATTTCTTCTACATCCGCTACTGAAATATGTTTCCGACTCATTATTCTTCTTAGGAGTTCATCTTCAGAAATTCTAAAGCTTTCTCCATCAGTTCCTGAAATAACCAGAAAAAAACACAAATAAGGATGGGCACATTGAAAGTAGCCAGATACTAATTTAACAGTAATAAATATAAAAAATTAATACTTCAAACAAGACTCTCAGTATTTGTGACTTGGTGACCACTATGAACATTAAGGTCAAAAATCTGTAAATATAGCTAAATGCCCTCGGCAGCCCAATCTTTAGAGGAATGGGTATGGGGAGTAGGAAAAACAATCATGAACAGTTCTTCTTAGTTGCATGGACCACAGTGACACCCTCATGAAGGACACACACACAAACGCACTCAGTATTTGTGAGGAAAAACTCCATTACCAGTGCAAAGCAAGTCTCTTCAGAGAGGAATCAATGTAGCACTAAGCATTGCTAAATATGTGTCCTGAAGTTGGAGGCCCAAATGAAGGAAATGGGAGAAGGGGAAAGGGTGTGGAGATCACAAAGTAACTGCCATGGGTGACACCCCAGCCACACTGTCATTTGGATCCTTCACCTCAGACCAAGGCTCAGGGAATCACCACTGTTGTTTAATCTCCCACAAGTCACAAGAAAAACTCTCAACCAAAACAAGAAGCACACAAAGTCACACACCCTTGAGTGCCATTTGTTGGAGATATATAGCTGACAAATTTAAGATGAATAAGAAAGAATGCAGCATTTATTGTACAGACTGACACTTTCATTTCTAAATACTGAACAAAAATCATGGATGCAGGCAACATTAATGAACACAATGGCTCATACCAATTCAGCAGTACGAGGGTAAGTCAATTGATAAGTTGCAAACTTCAGCAAGACAAGTGCAGGAACTGTTATGAATATTCCATCAGGAATTCTTGGAGCATCCACCGAACAGTGCCAGCTTAGCTCCCAGTGATGTTCATCTGTTCAGGGCCAAAAATCATTTGGGTGGTGAACGTTTTGAAAATGATGTAATCCAAGAGGTTACCTGTTGCTGTAGCTAACAAAAGACTTTTTTGCTGCTGGCTATGAAGGACTTGTCAAGGGATGGGATTAATGTCTGAATGTACAGACTCTGGTGATATGCAGAAAATTGAAATGAATTTCAGGAAATTACTTCGATTGTTATTGCACCTATCCAGTTTTGCAAGTTATTTATTGATTTACCTTTGTACATAGACAAGATTTCACATTTTATTTCCATTTGGCAGAAGTCGCAAACACAGTGAGTCAATTACCACAGTGTTTTCTTCTACATACAGTGAGGGCTGTTACAGATTTGTGGGACGAAGTCTAACCAGCAACTATCCAACATTGATGGAGATCTGCAGGGTTACCTACTAATAGCCCTCAACCTGCAGATGCTGAAAAAACTGAGGGAGCAATGAATTGAAAATGAAAAGGAGGCTAATCCCTTGTTCTTCTCTTGTCAACAACAGTCAGTGATAAGGGGAATATTTTCACAGACAATATACAGGTCGAAAAGCTTCTTTTTGAAAGCAATTCTAGGATTGTTTATAACAGTGAAGAGAGTGATTTTGAAATTTATTTGTTTATTTGGACGATATGGGTAGTGATGAATGCACAGAATTTTCCAATGAAAATTAAGATAGTGTAACTTGTCCATTGCTCTCAGAGAAGGCAAGGGGACACCATGTTTGAAAAAGATGTCCAACCAATGTGGTGTTGAAAGTGAGACCTCCACTATGCTTGATGTAAATAGAAGAATAATTAGAAGAGTGGGAAACAATTCTAATGCAATAAAACTTTTTTAATTTCAAGAAGATTTTTTGGAACCAATCTCAACTGAAATGAACATCTATGCATAAGCCTATTTTAATTCTAAAACAACGAAAGGTAAAAATATGTAAACAGTAGTTCAAAACAATTGCAGATGAAATTTGAGCCTATTTTTCATTGTGTACTAATGGCTCAACTAACAAACATCAAAATAAAGGGAGCTGGTGTCCGGTGACAGAAACATTTTTACTCAAGTTATCACTTATAAATGTTTTATCCTGTTCTCAAAATTATTTCATTTTTTGTTTAATTACATAACAACAAAATTGATAAACTGCAAACGACCCTTATGTATCCCTACGTAAATAATAATTTGTTGGTCATATAAATACTTTCCAGGGAGAAACCTTGCTATGGATGATAGCCCAATGAAATGCCATTCTGTCAAGTGCAGTACAATCTGAGTTAATGTAAAAGCTTTAATAAAAGTTTCACAAAATATGTGATGTCCCCATGCATTTTGAATAAAAATTATTTGCATTAAGGGTGAATTTTTTTTTTAATGAACCGCTCAACAAGCAATGTTTGGCATAACAAGTGAAGAGGCGAGGGGAATTCCTGGAAAGAATGTGCACCTGCTGATTCAGTTCGTGTTTAGCACTAATTCTACTCACATCTTAATGCCACTAGTGACCTCAAATTTTTTCCAAAATTGTGTTAAGACGTATTATTTGTGAGTTTTATTAAAAAGTTGCAAGAACCACCGTGGAGAAAAAGCAGCATTATGCAAAGTCACATATTCTCAATGATGTTGAAAGGCTGCTACGAATTATCATAAGATAAGCAAAATGCAATTGCAACACGACATTATCAATGAAAATCTCATTTTTGAGATGACAAAAGTGATTTTTGCTGACCTAGTTAAGAAGATGGCAGGATCATCAATGGCTAAAGAAGTATGAGTCCAGTCTCGTATGTCCAGGAAGCTATGGGTTGTTCTAGAAATTTAAGAGAAAAGTTGGCATCCACAGCATTGTGAGGTATGGCAAAGCAGTGGGCTCTGAACTAAATGCAGCAGAGAACTTCACCGGCAACTTACAAAAGCTCATGCTTTTTAATGGTTACTTGCCATAACAGGTTTTTCATTGTTATCGGATGGGTCTCTTTTGGAAACAATTGCTGGACTGAACTTAAAATAACAGCAGGAGAGAATGCATCACCCCTCCACAAATCAATGAAGAACATCTAATGCTGCTTTTTTGTACCAATGAAAGGGTTGATTTGAAAATTAAACCCCTGCTTGCTTATCATTCAGAAACTCCACGAGCATTCAAAAAATGTAAAGTCCAGAAGAGCTGGCCAAATGTCATGTGCAGGTCATGAGAAACTGTTGCATTGTACATTGAGAAGCATCATCCTAATAAGGCAATGACTATGCATGCAATAAATTTATTTAACGCTAATGCTGTGTAATTTTCAAAACATTTTGAAGTGCCGGCAAAACAAATGTCTCTACACACCTTTTTAGTAAAAAGAACCAGGGAGGTATCATACAATACAATACAAAATTAGTTCAATGTATCATACATAATGAACTAATTTTTTAGATTCTTTTTTGTTTTAAAAAAACTGAATTCATATTCCAGATTGGTTCATTTCATGATAGAAGAAGAGATTAAGATGATTCACGACCCTAAACAGTGTACATATAATTTTCTTTGAATAAACCTTATACATAATTTATTTTTGCTGCGGTGCAACATCATTTATCTGATGATGGTCATGGAGTAAAACCACGGTCATGTGATAAATTTGCATAGTTTCAGCCATAATGTTGTGGAATTTGATCATTATAATGAGCAAATAACAGCACTTTTCCACTAGATATTTATTTAAACCAAGATCAGTTTCGATTTACTACTTCATTTTCAGGTGAAAACTGCAGTCACTTTCCGACACATGTATCAATTTTAACTGGGGAGGAAAAAGTAATAGGGAGATGGAGGGGGAAGTAAAAGAAAGAAAGAAGGAAAAATAGGGGGTTTGTGGGTGATACAAAGGCGACACGTAGGTGTAAATGACACAGCTTTAGCATTAAATAAGTTTGTAGCTTGCATAGCCACTGCCTTACTTCACATTAATATTGCCGCTTTGATATTGTCTGGTTAACACATATGCCCAAAAGAAATATACAGAGATTGAAAAGAAAGCAGAGAATAATTGAAAAGGAAGTTTGATAACTTCAAAGTAGGTATATCGATATGGGAAAATTTTAGTTGAGTGTCCAGCTGAAATCATAACAATTAACTTACTCTCTTGGAACCAACTAATAACTTGGAGAAATTTTACATCAAAATATGCCTCCTCCCTCCACAACATAATACAAATGGGGAAATTGTAGATTTTCCACTAGTCAACAGTAAAATCAATGAGAAACTCAATGGTCTGACACAGGCTTTACGTACATCAAGAAACAAAGAACAATCAAAACTTGAATTTCATAGCAAATATCTAATTTCTTTTCCCACATATATGAGACACCATAACAAATAAGAAGCTTAAATGATTCAGAACTTACCACCACAAATCATTCCCATTTCCTTAAGTCTCTTGGCAACAATACATTTCCAACTCATATCTGCATAGGAATAAGCTAGTTTATCCAAACCGTACAAGTCACAAAAGATCTCTCCCATGCTAGCCAATGTCCATGTTTTGAATAAATCTCCTTGAGATCTGTGAAAGTAATTGATAATGGAACATATGCTTTTATTCTAAATAGGATAAAAGGAAGAATCAATAAAATAAATACACATATACATGGCAAGGATAAATAGTACTGAGAACAATTTTTTCTTGACCTGAGTAAACATCACAGCGCACTTGCACTGCACAGGCTCAGTGATAGGGGGTCTGACCTTCAACATGTACCAAGCACCAAACTCCTGCAAGCATTTGTTGAGGCTACATCGTTATTCAGTAGACCCCTGTCAAGAGACTGTGCAAGTGCAAAATACAGTGAATGATTGAACAGCGGTATGCCATCAGATTTTGTGTTGAACTGGAGAAATCGGGTATGGAGACATTGGGCATGATTCCCCATGTGTTTACAGTAGAAAGCATTTCACATTTAAGTGGCACAAGGTCTTCAAAGATGGCCGAGAAACTGACCTTGAGGGTAAACAAATCTAACAGTTCAATGTACCCATTTGCCCTATCCCACCCATGCCCCAGACCCGGCTCAATGCCACATCATAACCAAAGCACCACCACATTTCCATTTTGTTTTGTTTTTTTCTCTGTTACCTGAATAAAACCCGACCACCAACTTTCACTTTCAGAAAAAACCCTAAACCACCTTCAACTTTTTCACCCTTCCTCACCTTCCTACCTAGCTACCCCCTCTCCTCAAGAGTAAACAAATCCAATGGTTCTACGTACCTGCCCCCCTCCCCTTCCCCACCCATGCCCAGGACCAGACCCAATGCCCAGTCATAACCATGGCACCACCTGTAACTGTATGTATAACTTGTATCTCATGATGCTGCAAGTTAGTGAAACACGTTATACCTTAAAATAAAGTCTGTGGAAAATTACAAACTCATTTAATATGGACATCAAACAATTACACCAAGTGAAGCCTGATACTGTTAAGTTCACATAATTTGAGCTAAGAGCAAAGCATTGACGTTAGTGTGTTTTTGAAATTTTTAAATGGAAAAATACAATGACAAAATTTGAATCACCAATGTAGTCTCATGGCTTGTTAACATGTCGTTAATTATAAAACATTTCACACAATTAAGCATTCCTATATTGCATAGGTACATGTGAGTTGCATATCCACAATTCATTTATAGCAAAATCTTCACTGTCCCCACAACACATGACCTCTTCTTTCTAGGTCAACAGGAAATAGTATTGGATATTAGGCAAATGACTGTAGGATCTTAATCTTGAACTCAATATCGACAGATAAAACTACAAAGTAAAGTTTTACATTTTATTTACCATACCAAGTGTTTTGAAAGTAAATATCAAAAGTTACACTTGATAATGGTGTTTAAACATCGAAACATATGTATAGCTGAAAATAAACAAGGAATCTAATATGTTAGAAACAAAATTAGCATAATATGCAATTATACTAACCTGTTAATGCAGGTGTTCAGCCAATCTATTACCATACTCTTTTTATGGCCTGAAATAAGTCCAATCATCACCGCTACATTCATATCCTTGTGAATGGTTAATCTATTGAGTAAATTACACGTAGATATCGACTGCAAATAGAACAATGTATATTGTATTCATAAGAAGTACCTCATATTTTTACTCAGTGAATATTCATGAATCTTCACTTATTATCAGAATCACCAAGGTTTTTTTTTACTATTAAAGAATTTTTGAAAAAATGTCAGTTTTACTCCTAATCTGTAAATATTACTCTTTATGTTTGAGCATTCATGATACTAGCATGAAATAGATTATCCACTTGAGAAAGGAAGGTAACAATTTACATAAGATTTTACACAGATAACACAGGCCTACAAAATAAAAATTTTTTTTGGTGCCGGGAATCTTTGGGATGATTTTAACTATATTTGTAGAGCTGAATCCAAATATGAAATCCGTTTTTATTTAACAGCTCTACTTTTTTAGATATGGCACATCTTACGATTAGTTGTTTTAATATTTGATATATTCCGGAAAATAATTTTCAAAGTTAAATAAATCTATAAGTATACTAATTTATAACCACTCTGCGGTGTTCCTTTTATTTTCAATAAACCGTCAATAAGTTTTATGTATATTTCTATATTGTAGGCCAATGAGATAATTATTAATATAATATTCCCATATCATCATGTAGAAGATTTTTTTACGTAAGGAACAACATATCTATATCTTGAAAACTATAGCTGATAGGAAAAAACTAGTGTCATAATTGGATTCAGCCCCCCATTTGTTCTTTAAATCAGCATTAAAAGCTCCGGCACCAAAACCACTGTTGGCCTGTGTTATTAATATAATATTCCCATATCATCATGTAGAAGATTTTTTTACGTAAGTAACAACATATCTATATCTTGAAAACTATAGCCGATAGGAAAAAACTAGTGTCATAATTGGATTCAGCACCCCAATTGTTCTTTAAATCAACATTAAAAGCTCCGGCACCAAAAACACTGTTGGCCTGTGTAATGAATACATACAATTTCATGGCAATAATATGGTCACCAGTGCAAAGGAATATAGAGAATTGCCAGAATGCATTTTCACCTTTCATGTATTACGAGAAGGGGCTTGACAGAGTACACCGGGCATTATTAATGAGCATTTAGCAGAACATAGAGGAGGATGCTGAAGAGAAAGAAGACTCATCCCTGGAACCGTTACACATTTCAGACTCAGGGTGATGAGAAGGAATGGAGAGTAAGATGAACAATGCTAAACAAGGGAGTATATAGATCACAGACGCCCATTTCCACATGCTATTTTCAAAATAAATTTATAGGAATAGGTAAGGGAGGCATATGAAGGGCTAAGGTGAAAGTAGAGAAAATCCTCAAATCAGCTGAATTGCTGATGATTGAGTGTTAGTTGGAAATCCAGCCTAAGGGTTACAATCATTACTTAGAGCATTGCAGAATCTGTGCGATAGGAATGAGTAGAGCATTAATCATAAGGAATTGTAGGTAGGTGGATTCTCAAGAAATAGGAAGGCTATGATAAACGTTAAAGTTATGGAAAACAAACAAGAATAGTTAAAGCAGTTCATCAAACCATTGGGAGGTAAGGAGGGTGGACAGAGTTGTGGAGACATCAATCACTAGCCTAATGTGTTTTTGATTTCTTGCAACAAAAATATGTTATTTTAAATATTTTTCATTCTATCCCCATGTTTATGATAAAGAGATAACAATTAGTTACAGAAAATCATACTTAATTTTTTTATTTAAAAAACTTAAAATTTTTATTTTTTTAAAGTTCCAATTTTAATTATTTTTGCATGAAATATAAATATTCTAGTTTTCAGATAGATAATATAGGAAGAATAATATTGTTTATTTTTTACACAACTAGTTCCTGTGCATTTAAAAAATCTTCCACTGCGTGATTTCTGAGTTCTCCAAACATAGTGCAGCCTATAGTCCAAAACTGACAACTGAAAAATATAATCAATGGTTTCAGGCGTTATTTTATGGAATCGGTTCATTCTTAAGCGGATAAAATAATACTTTGTAATTCCACAGATTTATTTCACAAACACACGACCTGGGTTTCGATGAACAACGTCATCTTCAGATGACGTTGTACGTCGAAACCCGGGTTGTGTGTTTGTGAAATAAATCTGTGGAATTACAAAGTATTATTTTATCCGCTTAAGAACTGAAAAATAATTCATTTATTAACCTTTTGCCATTTTCATCCCTTTAGGTACAACAAACTTCACGTTATAACTGACACCATTTCAGGCGTAACATGGTGGAAATCCTTCATGATGAAAGAAGACATTACTTTTCTATATAAAGAATATTTTTATTAAGACCTAGGTTTCGTTACAGCATAGCACCTTCAGTGAAAAGTGTCTTCTTTCATCAAACTTCAACACTGCCTACATGGCTTTTTCTTCTTCTCTGTGGGTTGAAAACTCTGGGCAGGGTCTGCCAGTCAGATGTTGAGGATGCAGTTATGCCAAAAGCCTTCAACCTTTAGATCGCTTATCTTCTGTATACTATTTCTCAATTATATTTAGCACTAGCTATATACTGAATTTTCAATGCTACCTTTTGTCCCTCTATTCTTCCAGCACAAAAGAAATGAGTTCCACGTGCCTGGCTCATGTGTAAATGAAAAAATCTGCAGTACTTTTTAAAATGCTTCCTCTCTCCTTTTTTTATAATAGGAGAGTTTGCCAGGGGCTGATCTGCTCTATCCACTCCACCCATTGTAGTATCATACTCAACAATAAGATTCCACTTCCATAACATTTTTTGCAGGTCAAAATATTGTGTGTTATATACTGTAGGGAGTAAATTAACAACCTTCTCCTGTTCCATTACTTTACCTCACTTCCCCATCCTATAAATATGAATCTGCTAACTGAATGAGAGAGCTCTACTACTGACTGAATGTATGACAAATTTTAAGCCATGTCCGGATGTCCTAAAAACAAAAATTTTCGCTTTGTTCTGCCCATGATGACATCAAACAGAAATTTAAAGAACCCTGAGAAAGTGGCCATTGACTTCTGAGCTTGTACATTCCCCCCAAAAAAATATGACAATTTTCCCCAAAGGAAAATATAGATACATGCCATATTTAATTATTCTCATAAATTATAGAGAACTTAGTGGCTCACAAGTAACTTGGAATACAAGTCACCCCAAGGGAGGAAATATTTCATTAATGCCATCTTGTATTGCATCTTTGTCGAAAGTTAAGATGTGCTTTCAAACAATTTTTGTAGTGATTTCCCTTCCTTTTGAGTGAAGTAACCATGGCTACAGCATTGGTGACCCCTTCTTATTCCACCATTACGCATTGACCCTACCTAATTGCCAAATGCAGGTACCCTTCTACTAGATTTACTATATGTACATTACATGGGTGGTCTGAAAATTTTCCGACTCAAAAAATTTATGAAAAAATGTCTTGTATCTTTCTTAGGTCTGAAACTTTTCAGACCACCCTTGTATTACTGCATCAAAAATAAGGGAGTTAGTTAAAAGAGAATATTCACACCTACTGGATAACTAAAAAACATTATCAATGGTTTATTAGGGTTAGGACATTTTTCATTTTATTTAAAAAATCATTGAATTGGTTATCACAGCATTCATAAGACAAATTATATGTTGTGCTAATTCCTAAAAAAAATTTTCCAAATTCTTTATATTCCATCAATTCATGCTATTGCATACAGGCTAAATTTCAATGAATTAACTGAAAAATAAAAGAGAAAACTCACCATCAAATCAATATCATCTGACCATAATGCCTTACACCATGCAATAATAGAGACTGCTTGATTAGACACCCATAAAGAGGTATTCCTCATGTACTCGCGAAGAGAATCTGAAAATGTTATGGACATGGTAGTGGCTGCAAAAGAGATGAAAAAACAATGAGTCATACAGACAGAGATTGAGGGAAATCTAATTGTCAAAAGTCATAATTGTAAAAAAATAACCTCAAATAATTAAAATATTATCACTGCACAACAGAAGTATTTTATCAAGAAATTTCATTGCAGTAATTAATCATATCATTAATCAGCCACACCTAAAAATAGACGTAAAATGAAAAGGGACAACATTTTTCTTTAAAACCAACAAAAGGAATTAATGTGTTAGATGGAAAACTAGTAGCAGTTGTGGTTGGTATAGGGAGGGGAGGCAACAAACAGTTGCTGAAGCCTTTGGCACCATTCTGGGTAAATGGGCAGTTTGGTTGAGGCAGGACAGGGAAGAATACGTGGGGAGACACTAGTTAGCATTGGCATTAGTACTCTATTAATAAATGGCCCCAAGGTGTCCACAGTTGGAATCAGGATACTATTGAAAAACTTGGGACATCGAAACCTGGGCCCTTGGGGTGGGAGCCAGTACATTAGCCACCACACATACTCATATAATTGATATCCCCTATATATAGTCTGTGCATATTTATTCATGCTTTTTCTCCTTTAATTTCCATGTATGGAGGTGAAAGGGTATCGGGGAGTGCTAGCTAGTGCCTAATTGCCTTGAATAGCCAGCAAACCAACAAAACACTCCCCACCTCCACTCTTATGCTGTGCTAAAAGAGGAGAGGTTGACTAAGTTACAGCAGGCACATGAGAGAAGGGCAGAGAGATGGGAGGGAGGAGGATCCAAACTTGCAAAACACATTCACCCTCCTCTTCAGTGGCAATATCTGGGAAAATAGGTGGGTGTGATACACGGGTTCATACAATTAAAGTTTCTCTACATCTTCCACTTCTTCATCAAAGTCAAGGGCATGGTAACCTTGACAAAAATAGATGGTACACTGCTGATATATATTAGGTAATCAACCAGTTAAGGTAGGTTTCGTATGGACACATCTATCAAATAAATATATTGTTTGTCCTAACAAAACACAACATCCTTCTCAACAACAGGCGGAATTATTGCATTTCAATGATTGTTATCAAAACTATTATTTTTCTTTCTTGCCGTATTTTCTTTTAAAAGTATTTAGGGGAGTGGCCATGAAGGGGTGGTAAACGACCTCATTATCATCCCAAGTCTTGCAATAACACATATACATTATCCATACTGTAAGGAAATTTAATTGTATCTTGATGGACTTAAGTGGCCAGAATGTATTGTAAACCCCTCGGCACACCCCAAATCCATTGATGCTACCAATTAACTATGCAAGTAAAATGGATAAAGTAATGAATAACATGCAAATCAGGAAGCAGGGCCAATATCAAACTTACCCTCTTCAAATCCTTCATATGGATGCACTTGCAAAAAGAGTGAGAGCCAGTATTGCCTATGCTTTTGAAGTATAATGGCACTCAGTAATAAATCATTGGGGGGTAATCCCCCATGGGATGCTTGCATTAATGTGCATTGCATTGGAAGCAAATGTGCAGTACCATGTATTTTTCCTCCTCCAAAATGAGGAAACCACAGCTTCAAAAATCGGCAGAGTTCAAGATAAAAAGGTCTATCTCCTGAAATGGCAAAATATAAAACATGTAATGAGAAAGACATGGATCTTTACTTGTAACAGTACGTAATGTGCATACTTGATTGCTTAGTAGACCTGTGCAAATCAGGATGATATTGATGATGAATAAACTCAGATGGCATACATGAAAGAAATGGAAGCCTTAAATTAAATGATAAGAAAGTACTATCAGCAACCTTCAGATATAGTTATGAGTGAGCACAGGGAGGTGGCTGCTATAGAATCAAAATTGGGGCACTTCCAAACAGAGAAATCGCAATCCGTAAACAAACTGAAGGTTAGGTAAACAGAATAGGAAACCATGGATTACGGATGAGTTGATTAGAAAGATATACAAGGGAATGAAATGGAAGAAGATAAACATGGAATTAGGTAAAAGGAAGCATAAGTTAAATACGAGGGTAATTTGAAAGATTCTCAGAATCACCACCAGATTTCAGTACTAGCATAACGAATTTCCCAAATAGTAATAGTTGATGGTTATTGAGTAAACACATAACGTATCAGTGCTCTGGGAAGAGACCTGTAGTGCAGATGCCACTCTGTCCTTGTTCCTGTGTAGTGATTTGTGAAGATGGAAAAAAATTGAGATTCCAGCAGTGTTTAAATACTTCGTAAAGGAAGATACAATAGCTGAAGAAATTCATGCCAACTTTTCAAACACTGGCGGACTCTGCTCCTTCATATTCAAATGTTGCCTAGTGGACAAACAAGTTTAAAAGTTTGGTTGGGACAGCTGAGATAATGATCCGCTCAGTAGTCAGCCAAAATGTGCCACCACCTAAGAAATTATTGCAAAGTGCATAAAATGGTCATTGAGGATCGCCTATCACTGAAGCTGTAGGGATGTCATCAGAATGGGCACATTTTAACAGTGGAATTGGAGATGAGAAAATTAACTGCTAGATGGGTCTCTTGATGCAGGATCTTACATGTATCAGAATGGAAATTAGTTTGAAAAATATTTGACCAGTTTAAAGATCAATCAACACAATTTTCTGCACCAATTGGAGAACACAGATGAAACTTGGGTCCACTACTATGCCCCAGGGACAAAACAGCAGTCAAAGCAATGCAACCATTTCAGAGAATAAAAATCATTCGCCTTGACCGGGATTCGAACCCGGATCCCTCAGCAGGAAAAGCAGTCAAAGCAGTAGAAAATCTTGATTCACCACCATCAGAAAGCAAAGGCAATTCAGCCGGCTGGAAAGGGAATGGGTTCAGTTTTCTGGGATGCGATAGAGATTTTGCTGATAGATTATCTAGCTACTGGTTAAACAATTACTGGAAAATACAACACTAACATCCTAGACCAACTACGGCAAAAGAAAAAGGCCAGGTTTGGCAAGGAAGAAAGTAATCTTTCATCAAGACAATGCACACCCATAAACAAGTGTTGTTGCCATGGAAAAAACATGTGAATTAAGATACAAATTGTTGCCATAACCACCTTATTTGCCCAATTTGACTCCATCAGATTTCAATCTCAGCCCCTAGTTCAATATTTTCCTCAGTGGACGAAGATTCCCTTGAAACAAAGAACTAACAGCTGAAGTGGATGGGAATTGTGCTTGCTTGAAAGACTAATTTTCAAGATGGGATCAAGACATTCGAAACTGCTGTAGCAAGTGCATTAGTGTACAGGGAGATTACATTGAAAAATAAAAAAGTTTCACCAAGGTAAGTTGTTTATTTCTATTCCATTCCAAAAACTTTTCAAGTTACCCTCAAAATTACCTGAGGTGGGTAACAAATAGAGCAAAAGAAGCATGGTAGAAGACGTAGTGAAGGATATGGAATGTTTACAAAGGAAGGGTGAAATGGATGCACTGTATAGAAAGGTGAAAGATGCATCAGGAAGTAAGAAGGGAAAATCTGTGATATGTGTTAAGACAAGTCAGAAATATTATTACTTGAATCAGGGAATTAGGATTCAAGAGAAATAAGAATATATAGAGAAACTATATGGTAAAAACATTAGGTAGGCAAGCTATGAGGTTGGTCCCATAAGTGCCCGGCCTGACATAGAGATGGAAGTATTTGTTTGAAAAATCACTGTATTAGAAAGTAAACAATCTATAAAGCATATGTTTCAAGTATGAAGATGCCACGTTGTTTAGTATTTGTTTGGCAGCAATCAATAGTGAACGTTTTCAGTGAATTTGTGAAAATAAAGAAAATTGGTCATCGTTATGTGATACAATACTTTTATTTGAAAGGCCTACAAACATAAAAGCTGAACTGGATTCTACTCTGGGTGAGTCTGCTCTTTTGTTTACAACAGTAAAATATTGGGATGCAGAGTTTAAACGAGGTCGTACGAGCTGTCAAGAAGAGCATCGCATTGGTTGACCAAATAAGGTGATGACTCCAGAAATTGCAAAAGAAATCCACAAAGTGATATTGGATGATTGTCCACTGAATGTGCACGAGCTAGCAGACAGTTGGCATTTCAAAAAGTGTGGTAAATCGCATATTAACTGAAAATTTGGGCATGAGAAAGCTGTGTGCAAGATGGGTGCCGCATTTGCACACACTCGAGCAAAACCAGTGTTGTGAAGATGTTTCAATTGAGTGTTTAGCAAAGTTTCACAGTAACAAAACAGAATTTTGGTGGTTTCATAACCATGGATGAAACATGGGTCCATTACTTCACACCCGAGACAAAAGAACAATCAAAATAATGGGTTCAAAAGGGAAAACAGGCTCCAAAGAAGACATCTGCAAGCAAGGTCATGGCGTCGGTTTTTTAGGATGTGCGTGGGATAATTTTCATTGACTATCTTGAAAAAGAAAAAAACTATCTACGGCGAGTATTTTGCACACATATTGCAAAGTTTGAGCGAAGAAATCAAGCAAAGGCGGCCGCATTAGGCTAAGAAGAAAGTGTCATTTCATCAAGACAATACACCAGCTCACAAATCCACTATCGCAATGGCCAAAAATCATGAATTTAAGTTTGAATTGCTACCTCATGCAGTCTATTTACCAGATTTAGCCTCTTGGATTATTTTCTGTTTGCAAACTTGAAAAAATGGCTCGGTGGTCAAAGATTTTCCAACTGCGAAGAAGTGATGTTGGGAGTTAATGGCTATTTTGAGGTGCAAGACAGTTCTTATAATAAAAAGGGTATCAAACTTATTGAACATCACTGGGAAAAGTGTATAGCGCTGAAAGGAGATTATGTTGAAAAATAAATACTATTTTTTCCAAAATGTTTGCATTTTCTTTGTTGGGTCGGGTACTTCTGGGACCACCTTTGTAAGACATATGTGGGTCGTTCAATAGCTCCTTGGAAAATCCAAAAGATGTCACAAGCTTCAGCTATACCCATCAAGTGATTTCATTTTCATAGTCAACTGAAACAATAAACTTTTGTTATTCAATTTGGACACTGGTTTGGCACTTTGCCATCGCAATCCTGAGTAGTGACTGCATTTATACATATCTGTGGATGAAATGTAGATATACCTTGTGTATTACACTCAAGAGACAAATGAACAGTTTAAACCATGGGTTTGTAAAATCAATCCAGCTCCAAAGAAGATGAAGATGGTGTAGTTAGTTAACAAGACAAGGGCCAGGGATGCTTGGGATGCATGCCAAACCATCTACATCGAATATTTGCAAAAAGAACAAATAATAAGTGGAGAGTAATATGCATTGTTACAGCACTCGTTGAGCAAAGAAATCTGGAAAAAAAATCCTCATTTGGCAAAGAAGAAATTCTCTTCCAGCAAGATAGTGACTGTTTCCGAAGTAAATATATTGGAATTAAAATTCAAATTACAATTACAACAACCACTGCCTTCACCATATTTGGCTCCAAGGATTTTTTATAAGTTACACTCTCAGGCTTTACTTCGTGGAATTATTTGATGTCCTAATTAATGAGTTTGTAATTTTCCACAGACTTTTAAAGTCTATGGAAAATTACACTCATTTAATATGGACCTCGAGATTTACTTTATCTACAAACTTTAAAAATATGACTCAGAAGAAAACAATATATGTCAAATGAAGTCATTGCCAACAAAGATGCCTATTTTGAGGACACTCCTAAATCCTACTCTTTAGATGACTTAAAAAAGATAGAGAAATGCTGGGAAAAGTGCATTGACATAAAAGGAGATTATGTTGCAAAATAAAAAAAATGTACCCAAAATAATTTTTTTCTAATTTTTCTCAAGGGTGTTGTACCACAAATGTATAAAGAGAATATGACATTGATACATGAGAATTGCTTAAGTCCAGGCATGCTGAATGGCAAGAAAGTAAGGGCATTAAGGGAATTGAAAAATCAATTAGTGCTGCGGGAGCAGATAACACTCCCATGGAGCTTCTTCAAGGCCTAGGAAAACGTGGGAGGTAGAGTTTTTTTTGGACTAATTTGTAGCAATTTCGACCAGAGGAATTTGTCTGGGAGATTTCATAAGATGAGTCTTAGTTCCTATTCCAAAAAAGAAAAAGGGCAGACATATGTGAAGAATACAGAACAATAAGTCTGATTTTGCGAACAGCTTAAGAGACACTGGGGATCTCCAATGAGAGGATGTAGAGCAGGGAAAATGATTACTTAGGGGATGATCAGTTTGGGTTTAGGAAGGGGATAGGCACACATGATGCTGCCATAAAAGCAATGAGGTCACTAATAAAGAGGAACATTAAATATAATGAGGATTTATTTTTCAGTTTAATAGATTTTGAGTAAGCATTTGATATGTGTGAATTGGGAAAACTTGATGAATACAATGCAGGAAATAGTAGCAGTATTTGGAGGGATAAGAGGCTTATCTGCAACCTGTACAAGACTCAGACTGCTCAGGTACAAGTAGTGGAAGGAGAGTCGGGATGAGCAGAGTAAGGAAGATGGGTAAGAGAGGGATGTCCAACATCACCTGCACTGTACAACATTTATTTGGTGGAAATGGTTAAAAAGACATAGGATGAATTGGAGATGGTGATTAACGCAGGTGGTGAATTCATAAAATACATTAGGTTTCAAAATGATCAAGCTTTATTTTACCAGTCAACCAAGGGAATGCAAGTATTGGTGACCACATTGGAAAGCCAGTGTATCAATGCAAGCAACTCTTCATTTGTTTTCCTCCCAGTCCATTTGGTTTTCTCCATTCTACTCCACACCTATCTTAACTTAATTCCTACAACTCTTCCTCTTTTGTAAAATTTTCTCTAAAGGAACAAATCTTTTCATAATATCTTTACTACTTGGTTACTTTTTATGAAAAAAAATCATGAATAGGTGAATTTAAATATACAAGGAACGTAGCTACGGTCGTGAATCAATGTAAAAAAATTCAGAGACTGTAAACTTGATTGTTTATTTATTTATTGTTAAACAATCAAGTTTACGGTCTCAGTATTTTTTGTTTACATAAATAGGTGAATTGATTTACCTGTTCCATGTTTTACCCTTCACCATAAATCTTTAACTAAACCTTCCTATTTTAGAGCCCTTTTCATTCATTAAATTATCAATGATTCTTAGCCCATACCTATCACACTGGACCTGTAATCCACTACCACAATGATTGCAATCCATTCGCTAACTGGCTTTAAAAAGCTTGATTATCTACAAAGCTTGATTGGTTCCCCACTCGCTTTCATCCCTACATCTTCCCACTTCTCATTCCTTTCTTTTCCTCAATTTGTTTGCACTCGTGCACTCCCTTCTCTCAATTATCTTGCAGGAATTGTTAATTTGAATGTGAAAAATATTCTTCACATTGCTACTCACCCGGGTTACAAACAGTAAGAGTTTTCCACAGATAGGCCTGAATATTTCTGGCACAATCTTCATTTAGTGATGATGAAAGAAGAGATGACAAGATCCAATCAAGTAAACATCCTGATACATGCACCTTACCCTCTCCTTGGACAGACAGGAGCAATTTCCTAGAAAGATATCAAGAAGGTTTTAACTAGATTCAATTTTCAGAGTTTACTTGCCATAAAATATACCACGCTCCCCAATGGTAGCTAACTCATAAGGCAAAAGGAACTCTATAATTACTGTTAGGAAGAGGAAGTATGACTGCGGGAGTAATATGACAAGTAAAGTTGAAGTTTTAGGGCTGAGGCACAGCAAAATCATTGCTGCAGCATTGTTGCATAAGGATAGGACAGGAAGTCTCATTCAATGACTGAATGGTGTGCACATTGAATAATTTGATTTACTACAATCAATATGATTAAACTAAACAAATAAAGACGAAGAGTCAGACCCATCACTTCCCATTCAATGACTCACAAATGAGTTCCATTGCCATGTGTTCCTCATCACAGAGAGGATGCCCTTTAGATGTTAAGTAACAACCAATGCCACTCTGAGTTTTAATGTCCAGGAGATACCCCTCAATATCATTAAGTCCAGGTTTTTTTATGTCTTGCTTAATCCAATTGTTGGTTAACGTGCATGTTAACTTAATAGAGATTATCAACAAATCCAATTCTATAAACAAATAAGATTGCTCACTGGTAAATGTTTAACCATAGGAGGTGCTCCAGTCATTAAGCAGTTTAACGGTTGGTTTTTAACTTTACTAGCAGTCATGAAACTGAATTTTGGTCTTAACCATCCAGAACAACATGATATTATAAACAACTAGATCACTAGGTCATCAAGATGAATGCTTAAATAACAAAACCCATTTACTATCTGATCTCTCATTTACACAAAAGGCTCATTACACCCAACCTAACAAGAATCAGAAAAATGGATTAAGGTAGAACTCAGATTGAAACCATTCTTCTTTTATGCAGGATTTTCAGACAGAACACCATGTTTATTGCATTTGAAATTGAAATCATGAGCAATGGTTAATAAACATTCAGAGAAGAAATAATGGTTTCAGTCCCAGTTTCATCCTTCCAAAGAGCAAGGCTTGAAACCTATAATTCAGTTTAGAGTTTACTTGATATGTTCAGTATACCGTTCAGTATACCCCACATGAAGTTTAAGGTCTTGAATTCTCATTTAGTTCACAGATTTCCTAAAGTAGCCAGAAAATTCATTCATGAACCTAAAAAATAATTCATAAATTTAGTGAACTACAAAAACGTTCATTGAATGTTGCAGCAATACAATACATTTAAAATTTTCAAATAAAGAAATGACAAAAATAAAATTTGTACCTGATGTAATCTTCAAGTAGATTCAATACGAATGAAGGTGCTATTTTAATTTGATCCTTGAAATAATAAGACAAGATTTTATACTCACGTTATCATGGTCATTGAGAGAGCATCATCATCTTCTTTGTTAAAATTTACTAACATATTAATAAGGATGTCTTCCACTCCACAGTCAAGAATTTCAGATGATTTCTTCATCTGTAATAGTAGGTCACTTTCCGACATATTTGCATAGCTCTGACCTGTAAAGGTTTCACATAAGTTTTAATCCATTAGATTTTAAACCTCATTAACTATGCCACAGAGGGCATTCCAGGAAAAATTAACCAAGCTCAACAATGCATTATAGCCTCTAGACCAAATCAGAATTCAGATAAAATGGTTCAAGAAAATGATGCCTAATTTTTCAGTTTTACTTTCAGTACATTTTATAGTTGTGGCTGACAAAGGAAGGTAAAAATTATTTAGTAGAATAATTTCCAACGTTTACTTCTCACCTTCCTCAAGATAGAAAGCTGCTCTCAATCTCATTTTAAAACCCTTGAAATGGACTTTAATCTCATAGGATTAGGAATATTCAATTATATTGAAAAGGTCATAAAAATTACTGTTTAAGCCTCCCATACCTCAATGTGCATTGGAAATTTATGATAATGCGTTGTAGTTTGTGCATGTACAGCTTTCAAATTTAGTTTTAATGTCAACCAAATTAGATTCCATTTTGAAATGTTTAAGATATTTTGATAAAGGTTAGATAAACAAAATTTGTGATTTGCAGATTTAAAAATACTACAATTTGAAGTTTACTACAAAAATTATCTTTTATGACCTCGTAAATTTAACCCCTACCCCTGTACTACAATTTTGATGAGGTGGAGGAAGGGTCTGTGCATTCCAATGGCCCCCAGAGATGTGCTGACGAGAGCATTGATAATAAATCTACGTAGAGTTGCCCATGTCAGATATATCAAAGGGTAGGAGCCAGACAAAAGGTAGTCTGTGCAGCATTTGTTCATTAGTAAGACAGCTGCAAAATCATCTGACCCCAGTGGGACAGCAATATAAATGTGATGTGTCAAGTTACGAGCACTATTGAGAAAGGCAATGAGAAATTACCTCAATTACTTTTGCATGCATGATGATAAATATGGACAGAAACAAAGAGATAGTGAATCGTGACCACTACAGGAAGTCACCCACTGGGCTGGATGCTGTCGTCGGCATTGGGAGAGGCTAGACCTCCACGATCATCATCATATGAAATCCTTGTAAAACCAAGTTGAAAGTAGAGAAAAAGAAAATCCAGAAGAGCACTGCAAAGGCTAAGCTAGTGGTATGAAATGTTAGGATGATGATGATAGGGAAACCATAAAATATCAAAAGGAACCGGAGGAATGTGAATATTATTAAGATTGGTGGTGCCATATTTGAAATTAATATTTCTGATTGTTCAGTGTCTACAGTGTCTCTTTAGCAATGATGTGGAAAATGTATAACTAGCCTCATCGTACTACAGTAGGAGAGATTGTGTAAATAAAATTAGAGAGAATTAGTGTAGAGCAGATAAGTTTAAGAGGACATTTTTCCCATGAATGATAGGGGAATAACATTGCTCAACCATGCAGGGGTAAGTATTTTCTAACGAAAGTAGTCTGGTGAGTAACCCTGCCACACAACCTGGCAGTGGCCTGCAGGGTACTATGTAATAATGAATCCTAACTATTTGTGCCTCTCCCTGGGTTGTTGTTGTTTTTATGAGACATGTTCCCAAAAGATGGCACTGATAATGCCAAAGATTGCCAACAATCAGCACAAATCACCATGATTGTAGTAAGTCATAAATTACGTAATTTCATAGAAGGCCACAGAGCTCAAGTAATAAGACTGTGACTAGTGTCTGGGTTTACAGGTACATATTCAAAGAAGCTTTCAACTGATATTTCACTGAACGCTGACATCCAAGCAGCATGCAAAGACAGTTGAAATTACTTTGTTTCCATGATGCAGTGAATTTACACTAAGTGATGAAGAAAAAAATTGGCTGCATATGAGATGAGCTTCAGTTCAAAGAATTTCACATTGGATAAAGCAAATTTGTGGTCATATCAGTACCATTATAAGTCCGTTTTTAATTTCCTTGAAACTGTGATTTTGAAGTCAATTTGGCAGAGGAAAAGATTGACTAAATGCAAGAAGAACTGAACTTGAAAAATCAAACTCTGTTATGGTAATCTAAAAAAGCCCAAGCCACTGAAACACATACTACCCTCAGTAAGATGTCTGGAGATAGACCAATCCCTGGAAATTCTCACGCGTCAGGCAAACCTGGCCACTCAGCCAACTATTTAATAACTAATCAAGAGAAACCAGTGGATTTGAAGAAATTGGAGGAGGGGCTAGCAATAGTAATTCACAGATGACAAAAAGTAACAAAAAATTGCATTTCATCATGATAAAAAACAAGATATTTCTAAAGCATAGAACACTGGCAGAAAAAGGAGAAAAAATGACAAATAGTGACACAATGGAGAAATTATTACATTTAAGTGACTAGAAATGTAATAGCGACGTGCTTCAAGCCCTGTTATCAATGCGACCTCTATAAATATCAGCCTTAGCACATAAGTGATGAGAAAAATGGGAAGACTAAAACAAGAAAATCTTACTAGCAAATCTTGACACAGACTTGTTAAGCTGAGAAGCATTCTGCCAAACATTGTCCACCACAGATTCAGAGTCCACATATTTCTGAAACAGACCAAAAATTGAGCAAATTCATCAAAATGATTCAATATGTACAGTACATTCACTAATTGAATAATATGTCCTTTTTATTAATAAAAAGACAAATTAAATTACAACATTAGAAAAAGAGAAAGGTCATAAAAATAGCAGTGTCAAGAATGAGCACACATTACAAAATGTACATGTAACCACAGTCATTCTGACATATTACATCAATGATGAACATTTTTCACAACAAATTCTTTCAACATATATGCAAATTAGAAGAGAGAGAACAAATGTATGGCATAATAAAGCATATTATGTAATAATATCACTATTCTGAAATATAGGTAAATAATAAAAATAATTGTTAGGTACATATAACATACAGGAATATAAAATTAGTGTTAATTCATTAAGTGAAATGTTAATGCTTTGATATTAACAAATCTGAACATCTAATATGATTATTTTGCACATCCCTACACTTAATTGCACCTAAGGCAAATATCCCTAAAGATGAAGGTGCTCTTCCTCCTGTTTTCTAAAGGTCAGTTGACATTCCTGAAGTAAAACACTTACTTTTTTACTTTGATGCCAGAAAATGGTTCCAGGATAGATGGTTAAACCATTATCAAGAATATCAACTTACCCAGAGAAACCAGAAGAAGAGCGCCTTCATCAACCTTCCTACATGGAAACTGTAAAACAACCCCCATATATGCCTAAGAATTAATGATAATAATGGTTATGATTGAAAATTACATTTTATGACGTCTCAGAAGAAAAATCCATAACTGTAACAATTACCTTGACAAAATAATCTCCTTTGAGTTTCTTCAATGGGATATCCTCAATTATATATTCTCCTTCATCTGAGTCTTTTAGTACTTCAGCTAAATACATCTCAAGAAGTTTGAGGTTGTTTATATAGCTTATGTCAGTGTTCTCAAATCCCTGAAAAAATACCTCCAAAATTATGCAATTACCATGCACATATACATTAATCACCAGGATAAATTATACAAACCTATTACCTGAATGAGAGACGCAGCATGGACATTGTAAACAATTCTTTTCAAAACAGATATGCAAGTCTTTTTTGGAAGGGAATTCCAGAGGTTGAATGCTCTGTCATAGTCCCTGAAAAGACAATATAAGGAATTTTTAAGAAAAGGAGTGGACACCAGATAATTGTACCTGTTTAATGATAGTCACATTTTGAAACTATAGATAATTGTCAATAAATTGGTGTGGACTACTGCAAAGAGATCCGCTCATTCTACCATAAAGAAGAAAGATGAATGAAAACTTTAATATAGAGCAAAGTTTTGTGCAGCTCATAAACTTGGTTGTGAAAGATGCTGAGACTGGTGGCTTTCCAGATATGGTTGAGGAGAAGAACACAAAAAATAAAATGGGAACAAGGAACTACCAAGCATGGTAGGTGAAAAGAGACAGCTTTTGGGTGAAATTGAAAGATGGATGGACAAGTGGATGAAGGAGATATTGAAAGAAGCCATTGGAAGGTTTAGACAGAAGACAGTAGAATCTGCGGTCGTCATCCCACGAAACCCTTGCGGGGGAGAAATAACAGCAGCTGGACAGAAGACGCAGAAGAAGATGAAAGTAGTTAGAATAGGAACATGGAATGTCAGGATAATGTTGAGGACAGGCAAATCAGAGAATATTAAGCGAGAGATGGAAAGAGGTAATATAGAGGTTTTAGGTCTATGCGAGGTGAGATGAAAGGATAGCGGGGATTACTGGAGTGATTACTATAGAATAATATAGAGCAGGTAGAACAGTTTACGTATCTCGGCAGTGTTTTAGACCAACACAGTCAAAGTGGTAGGGACGCAAGTAAAAGAATTGCGCTAGGCAAGGTTTTCTCAAGGAGGGAGTTGGTGACGGGGACTTTGAGTAGGGAGGTTAAGAAAGGACCCGTAAAAACTTTGATATGGAGCGTAGCTATGTACAGCACGGAAACGTGATCACTGAAGCAGGAGGATAGACATAGGCTTTTGAAATGTGGGTGTGGTGAAGAATGGAGACGGTGAAATGGACCGAAAGGAAAACAAATAGGGAAGTACTGGTGATGGTATAAAATTAAATATCTAAAACACTTTTAATATTTGAATGAAATTACAGGCTTTGAAATTCCATACACTATTTAAAACAACCCAGGCTTCAACAAAAATAAAATTTAATGTGACCGGTTTCAATTTTACTATATTGTCATCAGGTAACAGTCATACCCTTTGTTCATGGACAATGAGGGAAGGTCAGCGCCGTGGGACAACACCCCCCCCCTTTGACATTTTGTAAGTGAGAAAAATCCCTCCTCCGCCCCTGCCTAAACCCTCGCTAGGGAGTCCCCCTTGGAATCTTAATTATACAAGGGATCCCAATTCTTAGCCCTTTTTACGCAGTGCTTCTTTGTGCACTGATACCTTGCACCCAGTCAACAACCACAGGAAAAACCCCCAATCTCATCTGCATTCTCCATGGCCCTAGGAGAATGGTGGCGCACCGTGGGACACCCCCTCAACGAGACACCATCCTCCATCCGGCCACGACGTTCTCTCCAGACTTTTGTGGTCTTTGCACCTAGTTACTTTGACTTCCCCACCCCTCTGACCTCCCCCACTCACATAGTCACCCATGCAGCCTACCACCTCCCCTCCCTCTTCTCCTCTATCTCCCCTTACTTGCTTTTCAGCATATATACTGGACTCCGAGGTATGACGGTAACCTGATGACTATGTAGCAACATTGAAACCGGTTGTATTAAATTTTATTTTAGTGGAAAATTGCTATTTTTAATTAATCATGATATTCCACCATATCATTCCTGAAAAGCCTCTTTTTACCAGGTTTCAACGTTGAACGTCATCATTAAATGGCTGCGTAGATTAAAGAATGAAAAGAAAATGGCTGCGTAGCGTCATCATTAAATTCCTTAGAGTTATGCCGGTAGATAATTTTTTAACACTTTTCCACTGAATAAGACTCTTCAATATGTTGCAAATTTTGGCTCGCTGAATCATCGTGACATAAAAGTTGTGAACCTTATATTTAAAGCGTTTCCCCATTCCAACTAGTAAGGCAGCAATCAAATTGCTTCTCTGAAGTACACACATCTAATATAATGTAAAAAGAATCAAGTTTGCGCAATATAAATATTAAATTAAGAATATATATTGCACTACTTCCTATGTTTATGCTGATTAAACATAATAAAAAAAATTAAATAGATTTCTATTGATTGCACTAAGACCATACACATATAGATGCATATAGATGCATAGACCATTATGCAGTATATCATTTATTAGCGACTTGATGAACTTTACCTTTGCCTGATATAGCTATCCGAGCATAGGACGTACACTTGCTCCTTTTTTGTTTCAGTTGTAGCTAAACTGAGGCAATCCTCCATCATTTCATTTTTTCCCACACTGATAATGTGTGTTATTATCATCTGAAACTATAAAACAGATCAAGAGTAAGTAAAATAAAATGAAATAAGAAATTTAAGGAAAATATGTGCACATCCAAGAAACTTACATCTTGAATTGCATGGCAGCACTCCAAGTTATACTTCTTCAGTGTCACTAGAGCATTCATTATGTTTAGCTGCAGTGTGATACTTTCTGCAATTGACTGATTCTGCTGATTGGGTGCTGATTGGGTGATTGACATTCCTTCATTTACCAGATGAGCTAATTCTTCTTCCCAGGGCACTGGTGCCAATTTCATGAGATCCAAAGTGCATCTACCTTTTATCTAAAATCAAAAAATAACAATAGAAAAAATGGTTCACCAACACAAAAAAAAGTTAAATAATTGCCATTGCAAAAAGTGAGTCAGTCCTCTACACTCATCGAATTTACATTTGCAGAAGCCTCTAAAAGTTCCTAGATAATTACCAGAAACTTTTATTTTACAAGGTACTGTTTTTTTCTATTTGAATGTACAATTCATTGGCCTTTACCAAAGAGAAACCAGTTATTGGGTATTTGTGTGATAGCCCACAAGGAAAATGGCAAGTTCTGAAATTGTTCTCATTTTAAATTGTGCTTTAAAATAAAAGAAATTGACCTCTACAGCCTCGTAAGTTAATAAAATAAAAACTCCTATTGCCGTAATAAGTTAGCATCACTCGTCCTGCAATGAAAACAAAATATTGTTGCAATGGCTTGTGGGAATAGAAATTCCACCACAGTGATCAACCACAAAGCACTCAGGAAAACAACCACTCACACAGTCAAAAAGAGCCTCACTACTAGGAGAATATTACTCAAATTGAGCAAAGTTAGCAATAAAACAGGAAAAGATGACTGTGCACATCGGATATTCATATTTCAGCTACAATCAGACATGCCAACTTTCAAAAATGAAAAATCGGGAGGACATGCCAACTTTCAAAAATGAAAAATCGGGAGATTTTTAGAAGTGTATCACGAAGTAATCACTTTTAATTACCACAATATTTGCATGGCACCTTAATCCCTTTATGACACTTTGCCAATTTTTAATGAATGTCACACTTTATTAACATGTTAAGCTAAGTATACAATTTGAACAGTTCATCAAGAACGTAAGAAGGAAAAATCGGGAGTCTCCCGCTTAAATCGGGAGAGTTGGCATGTCTGTACAATGTAGCCCTCCTCAGTGAACTGAAGGAAAAAAGGACTTGCAGCAAAAGTTGTAAGTGGACAAATACACATTCAAACAGGAACACCAATGGCCAATGTGGCTAATTCCCTTCTAACTAAGTGTGCAATGAAACTTACTGCTCCTATCCTTTATGATGTTGTACGATTGCTTTACCTACTGTCCTTTTCCTCTTGTGTCGTCCATTTCTCCTTTGATGGGTGAAACAGCTCCTTAACGCCATCTCCTAGCCAAAGAGTGGAGCCATTGGTTGCATACACCCCCCCGCAGATTTCAATGCAAATTATGTTTCCTCGAGGAGGATCACGATGGTTGGTGGCTAACATACTGGCTTACCACCATGATGCCCCGGGTTCAAATCCCGGGGACAACAAATATTTTTCAGTGGTGTCCCGATCCCTATTTCAGGTGTTTTGTGAAGGACACTGAGTAAATATGCCATCCATCAGATGGGACTTTAAAAGCTGTGGACCCCTTGGCACCTTTCGTTAAGAGCAGGCTAATGCCTCCACCGGGTTTCTCTCCATCCTTCATCCTTTTCTGTCCATACGTAAAGGCATAAATGATCTCAGCTGCCGGTCGCCTCTCATAAAAACTACTACCAACTACATATCCTCGATAGCTCAAGTGGTTAAAGAATCGGCCCAGCAAGTCGAAAGATCTGGTGTTCAAGTCTGGTGTTAAGTTCTGGTCAAGGAAATATTTTTGCACTTATGATCTGCTCAATTCCACCTTTCCCACCTCTCTAGTGTTCATCTTTTGTATGCATTTCTATCCCTTTGCCTTATATCTATTTCCAGGTATGATGACACTCACTCAAATTAATGAATTTTCAAAATTGTCTACATGAGCACAAATGACCCCACTCTAACATTACAGAATTACAGGATAAAAAATTTTTAATTTTTCACTATTGCAGACTGCCTATTAACACTGACATTCTCTTTCTCTAATATGCACCAGGAGATTTTGATAAATACGAGGCATGCTCATAAAGTAAGAGGCATTTGGTCATAGAAAAAAATACACTCACATGAAACATTTTATTGGCACTTCTAGTTAGCTAAAAACCTACTTCACTTCTCTACATAATTGCCATTCACTTCTAAGCACTTTTCGTACTGCTTCATCAGCTTCTTTAACCCCTCTGCATAGAAGCTTGCCACCTGAGAGCTGACCAAATTGACAATGCCGTTCTTGAGTTCTTCTTTGGTTTCGAAACGTTGTCCACCGACCCAGTGTTTCAAGTGCACAAAAAGGAAGTAGTTGCTAGGTGCAAGTTCAGGACTGTACAGTGGGTGGTCAAAGAGTTCCCAACAACCCAAAAACTCTCATCCACTGGACATTCTTTGCTCTCTGTGGCAGTCGGCGAGCATTGTTGGTACCCACCTCACACACAATTTGGTATCCAAGGTTTTCCGTGACAATATTGTAGACAGTAGTGCGTCCAAGTTGAGGAAATTGTTCAGCCAAGTCATTAATCATCAATCGACGATCACATCACAGTTTTTGTTCCACTTGCGAAACAATTTCATCAGTCAGAATACTGCGCCTGCCACTTAGCTCTTCATCATGGACATTTGTTCATCCATTTTTAAAATCACGGCACCATTGTCTAATGTTTCCTTCACTCATAACTGTAGGTCTATAAACTAGGTATAACTCCTGATGAATTTCAGCTGCTGGCAATCCTTTTGCATACAAGAATCATATGACAGAACGCACTTCACAGCTGGCGGGATCAACAATTGTCGCAGACATTGTTGTTTTCATGCACTGAAACAAAACAAATGCTGCTATAGCTTCTCAATGAATCAGTAGATGGTGCTCCAGGAGTAAAACTGTGTTCTGAAGAACCAATATTTAAATATATGCAAACAGCCCTTACTTTATGAATATGCCTCGTATTTGCCAATATTGACCAGATGCAACTTTTAGTGGTGACTAGTACAGGGATAAAAAAAATGTATCATATCAAACTCATAAATGATTGAGCTATAATGACACATAAACTTCATTTGATAACACAAAAAATAACCATAATTTCATTGACCAACTGAAGGTACAAACCATAGCATCTTTGATGAACCCTGTCAATGCAACAGCCTTTCTCACTTCTTCTTCAAGCTCATTGGGCCAAGATGTCAAGCTTATCAAATCCTGGAAATCAAAAGTTATTTCATCAACATAAAAGGTAATAATCGTGAATGCAAACCACAAGTTTATGATATTTTGGCATTTTTTCCAAAAGAGAAAGTAGTTTCAGATTTTTGTAATCACTTTCCCACAACTGCAGCCTCCATGTTCAATTACTGCTAATACAACAGTATTATAACCATGCCAGACATTTTCAAATTGAGAATTCTCACCTAAAGGTAAGTACTTAAGTACTAAGTGAAGGTAAGGTAGAAAGTAAGACTTGACATTGTGTACGACTCTGTGATTATGCATTTTTTACATAGTGGGAGTACACATAACAATTTAAATCTAATGTCTTTGGATAAGTAAATATTTCAATCAATTAAGTCAATATTTCAATTCTCAATTTCATTCATTATTAACTTAGAAATCATTATTGTTAGGCAAATTTTAACAAGTAAATTCCAATTCCATGGTTTAAGTCAGAAAGAAGCAACCAAGTTTCATGGGTTTCTATACACTGTGGGCAAATGCCCGGCATGCATTCTATATACATCTTAGTGCTTTGCTACTGCTTTGATTCTTGTTTCAATGTGTTTGGTTTTTGTGGTATGAATCTGAGCCAGATTATATACTCGCATCAACCACAGCAAGCATTCCAGACCAAATGGCCAAAGTAATCAAAGCACACACACAAAACACTTTGAATCAAAGCTGTAGGACAGGAATTGATTCTAACATGCTGGCACATTTCAGTAGGACTTGGAAATGTGCCACATGTCTATGGTGCTCCCGCTGAAAAGATCAATATGGACGCAGACACATAGCTGAGTTGAATAAAAGAATATTTCACTTTAAAGAAAAATGTTCCAAACAGGGGCAAATCTCCATTGCTGCGATAATTCACATGATAACCTACAGTATGTACTGTATGTACTATAATCCAGTGATTTGGTTCACAAGTCATAGAGACCAGACACTTAACTGTGAAGATTAATCTACAGCTTTGCAGACATTAGTTAACCCAGTTAAATATAAATTTTTACAATTCATGTCCATTAAGTTGTTCTATTCTCACAACCCAGCTTTCATCTTTCAAGAAGACAACATTCATAGAATGAAATCAACCAAAATTATTTAAACTAACTTAGTGCATTATTTAGCTGCACGCTAGAGCAGCATACTGGTTCTTTTCCATTAAAATATTATTTCCAAGTAGACAGAGTGTTAGTGGGGCTCTATGTACTTTTAAAAAACCACAAATGTTTCCTATAGAGGTAAAAGAACTGTTTGACAAACCTTGTAAATACAATCAAGAAGAAATATGGACAATTGAGTTTTATAAATCTGGAGACAATACCTTTTCCAAAGCACTAATTTATATAATAGAAAGCTAATGTCGGTTAAAAATTGCCTAGGTTTAATAACACTCCTCTAGCTAATGAAATACACACTGGGGTGCTGTCTGAGGCTAAAGCTAGCCTATAACTGTGTTCGGTGATTAACGTTTTACAGAGAGAGAAAGAGGTAGAGTGCTCATTGTAGCACAGAAATGGATTGCAAATGGAACTGAATGTAGACTATGTACAAATTTTCATTGAAAAAATAAACCTTGTTCTTATTATGTGAAGAGATAAAGTACCTACTTAGTCATTGATTATCTGATTTGAATATTGAATATGAAAGATAAAAATGAATGGCACATGTGATCGTGTCCACCAAATTGTCCATAAAAAGCATTGAGGATAGTAGCATCAGTAGCTAGGGAAAGTACTTTCACCTTTACTGGAGCGATTGCAGACAAAAGATGTAACAGATGGTATTTCTGTGCACAGAAACCATAGAGTAATGTACAAATAAACTAAATATATTATGCCCAGCTACAGCTTATACAGTTAAGATTTAACACTTACTATTATAAATGAGCTAAGATACAACAAATTCCATGTTAATATACTATGTTGCCACATATCAGTAGTAATACTTTTAGATCATAACAATTTGGACTTTGATTCCAGGATCATAATAGAGCACAAACTTTCATAATAGGAAAGGGAATCACGATCTCTGAAACCGACACATCCCTAGTCCATAATATGAAGAATATTTTAATTACAGAGCACTACCTACGGTTAGGATCCATTATAATTTTTTTTTTAATCATACCTTTATAACACGTTCAATCACAGAATCCAAATGCAATTCATGTTTACTTGCATATTTAATTATAAAACTGGAAATAATTTTTCCATAATCAGAAATGTTCTGAATTTTCAACAGCAATACATGAATTAGATGGTCTTTCTCCTCCTGCAAAAGAGAAAATTTGATTTTTAGATTCAACACTTTCAATTTAACCCACTGATTATAAAACTGAAAGTAAATTTCACTCACCATGTTTTGATCTGATAATCTGATTTCAATACCAAACTCAGTCTTAAAGTATTTAATGTCTTTCAAGGACTCAATTACAGCATGCAAAATTTGCAGGGAGTCCCAATTGTAACTTAATCCATTAGTAAAAAGGTCCATAGTAAGAAGAATTTCATTTTCTATAGCTTTATCTTGATCTAGATATGAATATATATTTTCTGCAAAAACCAGGGCAACTTCTGGCCAATTCTTATGAGACTCAAAATATCTGAAAAGAGATGACTAAACATCACATATTTTACAGTGAAAAAATAACAGCTTTATGCCAATAAATACATCAAATACAGAAGATGAAAAATTTAATCAAGGCAGACCACTAATTAAAAGTAATACCTTAGTCTACAGTGAAATTCAGAACTTGAAAAGAGTAGCCACACTTCTAATTAACAGGTTTCCCTAATTTTTTAGGAATTTTAGAGAACTCAGGTTTTTCCACATATTTCCTTCATTTAAAAAAATCTCTAAAAATAATTTTTTTAAAAATCTCAATAACTTCTGAATATGATACTTATAATTTATTCAATACATCACATGCTATTGTGAATATCCAATAATCTTCCATCAATTAATAAATAGATATCCTTATGTGATTATATGTTTCAATATTGTAATCAATTGAGCATTCTGCATCGACACATTCAGGGTTTCAGAACTAAATTAGATGAACTTGAGTTGCTCACTGTTAAGTATCAAAATGATATCCTCTTTCTATGTGAGCACTGGTTCGAGGAGGGTGAGGAAAAAATATAATTAAAACCTCACTTCTGTTTCTGATAAAATAATCCACTACCAGTAATAATGTCTCATCTTGTCTTGTAATAACTGTCTTTCCCTAAAAAAATGTCCATGCTAGTTTTTCTTCGATAAAATAGGCCAGACTTAAGAAAAATAAATGGAATGTTGATGCATATGTGTTATTCAATGAGTGGATAATGTCTTTTTTTAATTTTTATAGTAAAAATTAAGTATTATTATGTTCTATTGAACTTTCTATGATTCCTGTACAGTGTTGAAAAGTCAAGTCCTACATCATGCCGTCATTTTCATAAAAAATATGATTTAAATATTTTGATTGTTATGAAATGGTAATTAATAAATTACTAATAATTAATTAATCATGATATTCCACCATATCATGCCTGAAATGTCTCTTTTTATGAAATGGTAAATTTTACATTCATGTTTTGATATAAGGAAAAGCCATAAAATTACAAAGAAACAGCTGTTAATTGAGAGTGGATCGTAGGTTTTTTGTAGCAATTAGAAGATGCAGGGGTGGTTCTCTGGCTTGCTGTATGTGGGTCATTTTCACAATGTTTCTCCCCATATTGCAGTGGGTATCTTCTTCTTCTTTTGCTCCTGAAGACACTCACTGCAACACAAGAAAAAACACCAAACCCAAAATGCTCCAAACGAAGCCAATACCAAAAACTACCCCTGCAATTGTCAACTGAATTAAGTTATTTAGTTAGTGAATTAAATAATAGCACTTGCCGTGCAGTGCTACATCAGTTAATATGATTCACAAAACTTCGGTCATGAAAAATATAATGTAGTTGGAAGAAGAGGTTGCAGAGGAAATTGTACTGATTCATAACCTTTTCAATACAAGAATATTTCCAACCCGGCTGGCCCTGGTGGCAGTGGGGTAAAGTCCTCATCTACCAACCCAAGGGTCACGGGTTTGGATTCCTGCCTGGGTGGATTTTTGGGTTTTTGTAATTGTGTCCATTGTTAATAGTCCGATAGGCTTTTTTACTGAAAATGTACCTTACAGTGTTCTAGACCAAACTAGATAGAGAGGAAAACTACATTAGTCAGAAAAACTTTTCCTCAGGCCCTATCCATGATACAGTAACAGCACCAGTACCATTGGAGATTAAATGTTATTTGCTAGCAATTTTGAAAAGAAGTACAGTTTTGTATCTATGAAAGTTTAAAAAAAGCTATGATACAATAATGATTTGTGAATGAAATGTTTTTGGAGGCATTCAGGCTCTCTCGAAAAACTTGGGTCACAATTTGCATTGGGTCATGCCCAGCAGAAGATGTGGTATTACTTGATGGGCATAAAAAGATTCAATTACTTACTCTTCAAATATATGGAAAAAAGCAATTTCTTGGTTACTAATATGTTTTTTTATTCAACTTTTGTTAATCCTTTAACTAAGAAGTTTAGGGCATATCACTTAAAGTGAAAAATGCTGAAAATTGAAAAATCCATCTGATAAAAATTTATTCACCATTCATCTTTTAACACACTATATTATATACAGCTATATTTCCATAAAAAGTACCTTGCACACTAGATCCTAAAAATGCATTCAATAGAACTGACCTTCAGATATGATGAAAGTAAAACTTTTAGTGGTGTCAAAAACACCAGCTTTTTAACTGAAATTAATATTTAAAATTACTCTAGAAAAGGAAATAAATTCTACTCTATTGAATGGCAAAAATGTTGCTGTAAGTTGATTTTCATAAAATACTCAGTGAAGTACATCACATCTGGTGAAATTTAACAGTAGATAGCAGTTTAAATAATATTTTTAGCTTGTTCCAACAATTTGGAGGCCAAACTAATGAACTTTACCAGTGAATGAATAAATGATTCAAAGTTTCAATTGAAATTAAATACCACTTTGACCATCAGTAAAACTATAATTTGACTTCATATGAATTACTTATTTTGAGAAATAATAGGACATGCAATCAAAAACAATTATCCAGAGAGCTTATTAAAAATAACCAAAGAGCTTAGCAATAACTTATCATTCAAATATCCAAATATTCACAAAATAGCCATGGCTCCAGATATTACAATTTTATTAATTTTATTTACATTATACCCAGAAAATCACCACTAGGTTGTATGGCAGAGTATCATTACACATGAGATTACTTTTTACACAAAATACTTTTAGCCCCTCTCACAGCTGGACAAAGGTATTCTGATCCCTTACCATTCGTGGGCAAAATAACATCTTAAATCTATTTGTTCTACACTTATTTCCTTTAATTTTAATTACATAATATATCATTTCATAGCAAAACAGGGCTGATAATGCATTTTCAACATCATTGCCGAAGAGTCATCCTTCCAATTTATGCAAGAGATTTAATCTGTAATTTAACCTTTGCTCCATGTGTGATTACCTAACTAGCTCTTCCAATAGTTTAGATACGCTACTCAGTTTGCATATTTGATACACTACTCAGAATATCTGGATAAATTAAGTGTCTCTTTGTAATTTGGATAACTTATAAGGTCCTCTTCACTATCTACATTTCATTCATTGACCTATACATGATCTGGATAACTGAGGCACACTGAAGCATGAGAAAGCATGAGAAATTCAACCTAAATACTCTATTTTTTAACAATGTGATTATTAGCTTGAAAGTTGAATAGCTAAATATGTGGGCTAAACCAAATTACATGATTCTTTCCACTTCCTAAGGTAAATGACTTGTTATTGCATTCAATTTGCACTGTCATGCACACTCAAGGTGAAAACCTACCTGATCCGGGAGATGGCCCATTTAGTGATTTCATTACAAGCATTAGAAACATTAAGCACAACCCTCGTTATAATTGATTTCAGAATGGCATAAATTTCTTTAGAAACACTTTTATGGATTAACTTGTCCAGAATAATGATGATTTCTTCAAAAGAATTAAATTTGAGAAGACATTGCTTCCAATGTCGCTCCCAAATCACCCAAGCCTCCAGCCATGCTTCCTGAAAAACAGCAATGATTCCATCCATCAACTTACAAATTTAATGGTGCCTTGACTCACAAACTTTTCAAAATACAAACTTTCCCCATTCTCTGACCACTCAATGCCAACTTAACTATTGCAATAATAACTATCTTTACGATGCAGGCACATCACGGACTACTTTATACAAGCGATGCACCCATTTCAGAGGTTAAAAATCATTCCCCTTGACCGGGATCCCGGTCAAGGGGATGAAATGCATGATAGCGGATGACTCCATTAAAAGTTACGGTTGCAGCATCTCCTACAGTTTCTTGGACTTTATTACAAGTGAAACTGGAGTACATATTGTTCCGAGGCATGCACCTACAAAGATATTTTAATTTTAAATGGAAAACTTATGATAGAGAGTAAAATTTTTTGGAGCTATATATCAGTTTGAAGTAGTTTCCCTAAACTACTTTTGCCTTATTTCAAAATCAAGACATTGTTAAAAATGATGAAAATAAACTATTTAAACAACTGATTTTTTTATGTTGTTGGCATGAGACCAAACATTTTTGTCACATTTAAACCTTGGGAAAAATAATAATGCAAATCAGTCAGCTTTGAATAAAATGTATGCTATATCCAATAACTATTGAAGTGTAGGTGCCAAATTCTGCAAATTTCAATGTGTCACATGCTCAGCAGTAAATGCATCCATTCATATAACAAATGGTTTGCCCTGTAAATACATGGCTGGGCAAACATTAAATACATAAAATAAATAAGCATGAAGCTGGAACTGTTCATTTAATGATGCAAAATGTAAATATTGTAATTAATTTATTTAGCTAGGTACCTACATTATGAAGTAAAACTCAAGTATGGTGCAATATGCCACAAGTCCAATTGAAACCTCAGCTAGATCTATAAAATTTTACATTATGCATATAATAAAATTCTCACTAACCATAAGCTTAAATCATAAAAGATATACTTACATTGTCCAAACTTTTTCTGAATGTTTCCAAAATACTGGTTCTGACATATGGCTCCCACTTTTCAGAATCATTTGGCCACAAAAGAAAAAATGTGTCCAATAGTTGAAGTCGCTCCCCGACATGCTTTAAGGCAGTATTCAAATTTTTATCAGTCTAGAAAAAATGAATAAGTAATTTCAGAAAATCTCGAGATAAACTTCATAAAATGGAAAAGTAAAAAAATTCATTCCACTAGTAAAAAAACATTCCACAATGTCTCTTTATCTTCAACTACACCACATCCCTACCAATATGACCACCCATTATCCCATGGCATTTTCATAAAAGTGAGGGAGCCACCAATTTCTAACTGGTTACATAGGCACACATTGATGAGGGATTCTCCATCAAGGAGAACCCTGAGAGAAGTGTTGCCTTGTCAATTCTCACTCCTCCCTTATCCCAATTGACCCTACTCACTTCACTGTCATTGGCCATTGAAAACATTTTCCAAAGCATAATATTCCCATTTGGAAAAAATTCAAGGTTCTATTTCCACAAAATTATTTCAATGAAAAGTGTAGAAGATATAACTATCAACACCATAATACAAGGGTAATCCAGAGAGTAACCTCCGTTTTCATGTAGCGTGAGTAGCCGAATGGTTGCTGTATTGACGCACACGGTACGTCAGTACGCCTCAAGCTGCAGTGGTTGGAAGGTCTCACCCCTTGTCATTTGTTTACAATAGCGAGTCAAAATGAACAACACAATTGAAATTCCCACCAAATGATCTGTCCAGAAAGTAACCTCTGTTATACAAGATACATAGTAACCTAACTTTTCTGTCGTGTTTCCATGCAACAGAGTCCTAGTAATCTGTGGGAAAAGATTTCAGTTATCGCAAAATGATTTTCACAAACTTTTCCATCAATTTTCAGGTGCAGTTGATTGTTTACCACAGGTCATCATGGAGATTTGGATTCACTCTTAAACGAACGATAACACTGATGCACAACTCTTGTCACTCATCACATATGGCCCATACAGAGCAATAATTTTCCGATTAATCTCAGCAGTTTTGAAGTTTTTTATCAGTAAATCCTTATCACGGAACGAACTTTAAATTTGGAGGGACAGTTTCATCATTCATTTTGACTTGCTGTTTTAAACAAACGACAAGCAACACAACCTTCCAACCACTGCAGTTCAAGGTGTACTGACCCACTGTGTGCACCAATACAGTGACCATTTGGCTCTCTCCACTAGTTCTCATACAACATAAAAACGGAGATAACTCTCTGGATTGCCCTGGTTAAACAGACGTTATATGAAAACAAGGAAACTAGTCGTGAAGTAAATTCCTCTAACTAATAATATGAAAGCTTAAGAAAGCTCCAATAAAGTTATTTTGATCAGCTAATGATCATCAACTGGGAGAAGTAAGGGCTTGACAGTGAAATTTACTTAATTTCACATTCACAGCCAATAGCTCACACGTCTTCTTTCAAGGAACCTAGTTGTTCACAATTATGTTTAACTCACCTGAGCAGCAACCAAGTCTATTTTTTCCAGACAAATTGACAGCAAAGATTTCATAATAGACGGGTTTAATGAAGCCATATTAAAAATTGAATCAATAACAAATTCAATATCATCTATTTTTCCAATCAGGGATTCCAAATGGGAATGGTCAAATGATGGTGCAGAATCTTTTTCCTGCAGCATGTGAACATATTTATGAAACTGGGCAGTATATATTTGTTGATCATCCAATCCATGCTTAGAAGCATAATCAACTGCTTCTTCATGCAGCCCTTTTCTTAATAAATGGTTAAGCCTGAAAAAATTAATTATCATGAGAACCAATGACACTACTGATGTCACTGAAATAAGCACCATATTATATCATTTGTGCTAAATCTTGCATGACATCATAATATATGTGAGTGGTGACACTCCAAAAGTGTTAGAAAAAAATGCCAATACTAAAAACATAGACTCACACATGCATGCTCGTCCAACAGGGATACCTTGAAAATCTCCTTAACAAAAGAATACAATAACATGCATACACTCCCAAACTTCTAACACTGATCTGATTTAGTCTTCCAGCCAAGTTCCTCCCACATGAACGTAGTTTCCAAGACATGAATGAAAATTCCCAGATTTATTTGATTTCAATTATCATAATGCCTTTTCTATCTTGACATCGAGTATGCCTGGACCTAAGCTACCTTCATCTACATCATATTCTCTCTCTATGTCTGATTTCGCTGGTCTAATTTCTTTACCATACAGTTCCTCTATATATCCCTTCCATCTCTATTGGATCTTTTCTGATTCAACTCATATTACTCCTGCCTTATCTGCAATTGTTTGGAACAATTTTTCCTTCTTATGTCCTGACAGGGTTTTAACCTTCCTGTATAACACACCACACTTTTTCTGCAGATTTACCATGTTCTTGCCCTAAGAGTTCCACCATGCTTCTTTTGCTCTATTTGTTGCCCATCTTGATTTATGTATTGCTTAACTCTTTTTATATTCTTCCAAACCCTTCTTTCGTCTATCTTTCTAATCATCTATTCCATAATCCATGGTTTCCTTGTCCTTTTCATGTTAGCAGTTCCTAGTTTCTTTTGGGACTTTCCGTATCCCTTTTTTGATATATTCCCATTTTTTTCTCGGTAGTATTCAGCACCTTACTGCCACTAACGACTTTCTCTACGGTCACCTGATACTCCTTTCTCAATACAGTTACTGGACTACAGTTCATTTCCTAAACCACCTTCCTTGCCATATCTTTTTGAATTGAATAGTACATCATAATCACTAAATTGTGATTGGAGTCTGCATCCATCCCTAGGAAACTGTACGAATTGACATGCTGTTCCTATATCTTTGCCTAACCATAATACAGTTGAACTGATATCTTCCTAAACCCTCAAGCATTTTTCATATGTACCTATCCCTTACATGATGTCTAAATGAAGTGTTATTGCTGTTCAACCCCTGTCTCCTGCTGAATTCTATTGCTGTCTCCCTGCGGTCATTCATTGTTCTTAAATTGTAGTCCCCTACCTCATTGCCATCTCTTCCTTCACCTACTGTCATGTTCCAATCTCACATCACCGTCAGGTGTTTCCCTCTAGGACCACATGCAATTGTGTCCTATTGACTTATCGTATGTCCTATCGACTTCTTCCGCCCTATGATTGTTTGGTGGCATGTTAACCTGAACATTGATTAAGTTTGTTGGTTCTGCTTTTACTTCTAATAGTACTAATAATCGATGTTTACTACCCTTCTTCCTACCTTTTTATTCAATATTATTGCCACCCCTCACTGGCTCTCCTCTCATCTGCTGTATCTGTATTTTACTCTATAATGACCACTCTAATAATCCCCACCATCCCTCCATCTTACTTCACACAGACCTAAAACATCTATCTTTTCATCTCTTGCTTTATATTCTCTAATTTTTCTATCCTCAACGTTCTCCTAACATTGTAAGTTCCTATTCTAACTTATTTGGGTGTATTACCATATCTATGGGTAGGTGTACACATATAAATTATTTAAATTTAAAGCTATGATTCCATACCTGTCGGTAGGACTAGATTCAGCAATTCTTTTTAAATTGATTGAGGACACAACATTTTTTTTGGTTTCTTCTCCAACAACCATTTCCAGAAAGAAAAGAGTATCCATATGATATGGTGAGTCAACCAGCGTAGCATACTTTACCTGAATTTTAAACTGAGATGTAAAGCCTGCAATTTATTGAGACAAAATTAATACACATTATGAAGAACATTTTACGAGGGTCATCCGGAAAGTAGTACCCGTTCGTGCCGCATGAAGTGCTGACGACGCGAGTAGCCGCTGGACGAGGTCAGATAGCTTCAGTGGCTTGTCTGCCTTCTCTGAGCCAAGTTGCGTGACGCTAGCATTGCCTGTGTTGTTTCTGTGATTGTTTACAATGTTTAAAAAAATTGAGAACGCCGCCAGTTGTGAAGTGAGGGCAGTGATTAAATTCCTCAATGCAAGAAACGTTCGCCCATGTGATATTCATCGCCAATTAAAGGAGGTGTATGGAGACAATGTAATGGACGAGTCGTCTGTTCGGCGGTGGTGTCGCAACTTCAACATGGGGAGGGGGAACACACACGACGATGAGCGTTCGGGGAGACCGTCTGTCATTACAGACCAACTGGTGAGCTCAGTTGACGAATTCGTGAGGAACGATCGGCGCGTCACAATTGATGACATCTGTGAGCATTTTCCCGATGTTTCTCGAACAATTGTTCATGAAATTGTTAAACACCATCTGCATTATGCAAAAATTTGTGCAAGATGGGTCCCTCGCATGCTTACAGATTCTCGTTCATGACAATGCCAGGCCTCATGCAGCTGGGATAACACAAAAACTTTTGCAGCAATTCAAATGGGAAACTTTCGACCATCCACCGTATAGCCCGGACTTGGCCCCTTCAGATTTTCATCTCTTTACAAAGCTTAAAGACTTTTTGGCAGGAAAAAGATTTGACAGCGATGAAGAACTTAAAGAAGGAGTGACCCTGTATCTCAATGAGCTGGCGGCGAAGGACTATGCAGCAGGAATACAGAAACTTGTCACACGTTATGACAAATGCCTTAATTTGCTTGCAGATTATGTTGAGAAGTAGTTTAAAGTATCCTCTTTCAAATAAAATTTTTTATGTTTGTTAATATTTACTTTTGTGTCTTTATTTCACGAACGGGTACTACTTTCCGGATGACCCTCGTAGTTAGGAAACTTAGTATAAATATGTCAGGTTTTTCCACAAAATGAGTCATAAAAAGTAACTATTGACACTGGTGCTATTCCAAATAATAAGTTTGCACCACAGTTGGTCTTTCCCAGTTCAACATCAAGCTCCATTCGACAGTGGTCCTCTTTGCAGCCAGGCCCAGCATAGAGTGACAATGTGTTTAAATCATCTACCAACTACTAGGTTTTTTGGTGCTCTCTATTGACTTTCAAAAAATCTACCTGTTCAATTAATGAAGAACACAATGAATTTTTCCACTACTCTTCATTCTGGTACTACTAGTTTCAACACTTAGGCATCATCAGGTACAAATTAGTGAAGTTGCAGTCCATTTATATAACATTCTTGTGGGGTTAGGAGTGAGTGAGAGAGGGGGACTAAGAACTACCTGCCCTTAGTCTAGTAAAGAACAATGCCTAGTATCTTTTTGTCTTTTTTTCAAGAAAAAAAAATACACTAACGTGTGCCAGCACTTACTAAGTATAGCATACGCCAGCCAGTACTAAGTGTAGATATAGTGTGGATTCTAACGCAAAGAGTTAGTTTCTTGAGTTTCTCAAAGTAAATAAATAGTACAGGTAGGGTTTTTAGAGGTTTTTAGAGAGATTTTATAGTACTCAATTTATGAACTACATTATTACGGACACAGATTCCATTCATGGAGAAATTGATAAGAGTAGTGATGATAAAAGTTATTTATCTGATTTAGACAATAAGTCTTAAGAACTGTCTAGTGAAGACAAAGGTAAGTACCTCAGAAGTCTAGATTACTGATGAATGCTACCCATAAGGAGATAAATATGGGATTTACAATATAATTTTGATTGCAGATTATTCTGAAAAGGTAATTTATTTAGTGACTTCTAAACAAACTTGTGCCTGAGATGGAGGCAGTACCAAATGTGAAATGTGGGGCAAAGTAAATTGTGATTAATCCACTGATGGTGACACTGGTGTAAGAAGCACCCAATCCCAAAGTCTAGAGTTCCAGTAAATTGTGAAAATCATAGGCAGTTTTTTATGCTTGTCATCATAACATCTGCAAAGAAAATAGCCAAAGAAACAAATGCTTATGCTTAATAAAGAAATACTAAAAAATCACTGATGATGTTTTCAATCTAGAAATGCTGGTCAGATGTTCAAGGAGATTAACTTCTGGCATTTACTGATGTAATTCTTAATAGGGAGCATATTCATTTAACTGATATCAAATTGTATTGATCACAAGAGTGACTGCATAATGTTTCATTCTTCTGAGGAATTACAACATGGAAATGGTTAATCCAAAGTTTTATGCTAAATTTGGAGACTCATAAAGTTAGCAGCTTCCTATGTTAGACAGGTTCATGATGGGGAAAACATTATACATGTATTTGTGGCCAGAATTAATTTGTTCATGAAACAGTAGCAAATTTCAATGAGATAAACTTCCTTTATTCCCAAAGAAATTGACAAAGTACTGAATCCATATGTGTTAGAGATTCATCTTTCAGCTATATTTACACTTTTATCCCATACCATGGAAGAATCATGTCAGGTGAAAAAACTACCAAACCAAACCTAACATTCACTTAGTGGATTTTTCTACATCTTCATAATAACCAAGGAACATTTTCAGGAATAAAAAGGGATGGAAGTCACTAGGGACGAGGTCAAAGCTGTATGGAGGGCGGCCAAACTGGCTCCAGCTGTTTTATGTGTCCCTCTGGAAGTTTTTGGTACCCAAGAAGCACAAATTCAGTTTTTCTGCAGCAATTTCATGAAGAATTATTATTTTATTATTAGGTAATCTACCGGTTTAGGTAAGTTTTTGGATGGACACAACTATCAAATAAACATTTTGTAACTCCAAACAAAACACAATTCAGCAACCTAATCTACATCAGGTCCCTCTTCATCTCTGTGTACTTCTTTCCTCCTTGTGTACAACATCCTCCCCTCTATTACCTTCTTCAACATTCCACTACCACTCAATACGCCTTTCACCCATATTTCCTGCCTCCATAGGATTTTTCCCAACAAACCCCTCTCCTCACCCACCATACCTAGTACTTCATTTGTTTTCCTTTCCAAAGACTGTAATAGAGGGGAAAATGTTGGGCAAGCAAGGCAAGGGCCGGAACAGGCTAAGGATGTCGGATGGGATGATGATGTCATTCACATTGAAATAGAGATAAGGAAAATGGTAAAGGAACACATCTAAAGGATGAACAAAAAAGAGGTGGGGATGGCGGATGTGAGCAGATCACAAATGTAAAAATATCTTCCTCGACCGGGACTTGAACACCGGATCTCTCCACTTGCCGGGCGGATGCTCTAACCACCTGAGCCATCAAGAAAGGGTACTTTTACACTGAAATCTGCGATCTTATAAAGCGCCAAAGTGCTCCGAATCATTACCCAGAAGATGGCATTAGGGAGCTGTTACACCCACCAAAGGAGAAATTGACAAACACAAGAGGAGAATGGACAGTAGGTTAGCAAGCATACAATATCATAAAGGATAGGAACGGTGCATTTCATGGCACGCATAGCCGGAAGAAGAGACGAGCCACATTGGCCAAATACACATTCAAACACGAAATACCACCATATGGCGAATAAATATTCATTCACATTGAAATAGAAATAAGGAAAATGGTTGAAAGGCATATTGAGCGGTAGTGGAATGTTGAAGAAGGTAATAGAGGGGAGGATGTTGGGCAAACGAGGAAAAGGCAGGAACAGGATAGGGATGTTGGACGGGATGAAGGGAGGAAGGAAGTACACAGAGATGAAGAGGGACCTCATGTAGAGTAGGTTTTTTTAGGAGTCACAAAATATTTGATAGTTATGTATATCCGAAAACCTACCTTAACCAGTAGATTACCTAATAATAATACAGTCTTCAACATTCCACTACTGCTCAATGCGCCTTACATCCATTTTTCCTGCCTCCATAAGATTTCTCT